>JAODLL010079553.1:0-14599 GCA_026546735.1 Forbesichthys agassizii | reverse complement strand
CCTATTGGTATTGTAACTGAATAAAGCTAGCCATAGGTAGCTATCCACCTATTGGTATTGTAACTGAATAAAGCTAGTCATATGTAGCTAGCTAGAAATTGTGTTTGTAACTGAATAAAGCTAGCCATAGGTAGCTAGCTACATATGCCTGCAAGTATTGGCACACCTACTTCCAGTTTCAATGTGCATTTGACAAATAAACTTTAAACTGGAGGTAGGTGTCTAGGCATGTATCAATGAAGCGCGGCATGCTGTAAACCATAAATGTGTATCATCTGTCTAGTGCCCCTGGAGCAGGAACGTACAAAGGGACAAATCGAGTGGGCTCCTTATCTCGGCTGAAAACTAAACAGCAATCATTTGTGTGCGCGGCCGCCTTCAGATGCTTTACTGGGCTTGTCATTTGCGCAAACAGAAGGCTCCCTGACGGCCTCGCTCGTCATTTCCATACCCTGCCAGTTGAATGGGAGTGATTGGTACAATATGTTTGCACTCCAAAAGTGCATGCGTTTCCAGAGCGGCAAAACAAATTGGGCTGGGGATGTGGCAAATGTATCCAGCCATGCACCCCCTCCTTCCTCGCCGCAAGCCACAAGCTGATTGATAGCTGTGATAGCTGAAGAAACAGGATTGTGTGCGCGTGTGTGTGTGTCTCCCGGATCGCATTTTTTTCTTCATCAACAAAAGGAAAGGACAGGAGGGTGTGACCGACTGAAAAAGATTCAAACAGTGGATGAAAATGTGAAAAGCCATTTGTAACGCCTGCTCCTTATCACCGCGCGTGTTAGACCTGGAAATAAGGACCAAGGAAACAGATGTGACAGGTGTCTAGTTGGGACCAACAGGAAGGCTTTCTGATGCTCTAGAAATTGGAAGGAGCATGTGTCATCGCTCGTTTCTCCTGGGCCACTTCCGTGACCGACGTCGATGGTATGGTGCAAGGTGATCACACGAGCGGTGGGACACCCTGCCATCTATCTGCCAGAGTCTGGAAATCTTAAGTTTCTTCCATTGTTGAGACCCGAGAAACCCTTACATTTTTCAGCGCTGGTCGAATATTTTAGTGATAAGACCAGAAGATAAAAGATAGACAGTCATGCTGCATATTGAAGAAAAGGATTTCCCCATGATTAGCAAGGTCATTAAAGCAGAAGTGTTATATAATAAATAATATTTATATAAAAGATGTTATGATTATACAATCAGCTGGTTGTTGTTTACTAGCAACGCAAGCTCACCTCCGCTAATTAGAAATCAATGAATCAAAGATGTTGATTTCAGAGGATTTCTTCTTGTCGTGTCGGATTAATATGAATTATTAACATTGGAAAACTAGTTGTTTGTTGTTCAGGTCAATGAATCTGTAAATGGTAAGCCTTGTTTCATGTTGAATGTCAGTGTAACTGCAACATTTTAAATGCATTACACAGGCATGAGAAACTAAATAAGAAATAAAATTGAAATGTAACGTCTTAAAATATTTTTCTGACTTTTCAATTGTGCTGAACCCAGCCAGACGAAAACGCAGATTTTGTTTAAAGCAAGACATGTCTCTATAGCTATAGTGATCAATCTAAATCTGACAAATGAAGAGCCAAGCTTATGCGCTAACATTCAACCATGTTTAACTTGAATGCGACATGGTGGTAAAATACGTCCATCAGACGCATGTTCCCGTTGACACACAAGTCAAATGTAGCGCTGTTACGGAACAACAATACAGATCTTGTTGTTTGCTAGTGCTACATTTGGTTTGTCGATGTACGTACTTGGCTTCAAGGCTCTGAAATAAGGATTTATCCCCCCTCACTGTGGAGCCTTGTTTGCACTATTGCCTCACCTGATTTAATGGCGTCATATGATGTCAAGTATGACAGAGGAGGTAGCCGTGAATCTTCCGGTGACATTTGTGGGCAAGATTCCCCAAGTCTTATTTAACTTGTCTTGTGTGACTGTGGCAACCCGAGGTAAAAGGAACTGCCTTCTCTGCTGTGTGAAACAATACCGACAGACTACAGTGCACTAAACAATGGACATTTCAGCTTTTATAAAGGAAAGTAAATTGGAAAACCACACACTGAATGCTAATCGGCTAATTAGCAATGCCTTTGTCATTTCCTGACCAAAAATAAATCATAACTTGTCACTCGCAGCTTCAAATCTAACTGACTGTAGGTATCTAGACAAATGATTGTAAATTACGACAAATGATAACACAACTTCACTCAGTGTTTCAAAAGCTAATGGTGGTGGCCTTTGAAATCCGTCTGCAGTCCTCGCTCAGATTTTTCCCTCCAAACAAAAGAAGCAGGAATCATAAGGTTTTATCGCTCTGCGGCATCTTAATACCTTTGTAAGTACGACTTTAACTCCAAAGCTATTTGATATTGACTTTTCTTTTCTAATCTGCTCTCTAATGAGACCATGGCTTCATGCATTAGGTGCATCAAAATATAAAACACTCTCTTTGTCTTTTATTCTTTCTTGGTCTGCTAGCGTGGAGTAGTGCCTCACTCCAGCTCGCTTCATATCCCCAAAACACACCCTCTGAGGTTGTTTTTTTTCTTTTCTTTTTGTGTTGCTTCCACCGCCTCTGCAGGGGGAAGAGTGTGACAGGTGCTGAAATGGAATTGAGTGGTAAATTGAATTAGAGCAGCCTGCGGAATATGCCAGAATGGCAGGTGTACAGCACTCTGTGTGGACAGTCTTGATTGGTGGCAGCTGTAAAAGGCAGTATCGCCCCTATTGGCTGCTAACCCTGAATGGAGCACTGACAGTACAGGGCTTTCAATTACAATATGTCTGACTATGACATTACCAAGCGAGTTCGCTGAATACTGTGAAGACTGAAGTACATGTGTAGCCTAGTCCTTGAACACACCTGTTCTCCTTACTCTTGCCCATCGCCCAAAACGTTCTCACCAGATACATCTACGGACTCAATATTGTTACACACAATATGACGTTGTGCGGTATCATATTGAAAATGTAAAAGTTTTGTGAGATGCGTCCTTTGGCTGTGTGGCTTACGTGCGTTCGATAGAGATAGAGAAGTAAGATGTGGGGCTGAAGACATGGACACAATGGAGTTCGAAGAGGTAACAGTGGTCAAAAAGTGAAAATGCTTTTTCGGTAGGTTGGCATCACCGTTGTCCAATAAACTGAAAACTTGTTGTTTTGATGTTATGAATCTTTTTTTATGCTTATTTTTTTTACTTTAAAATATTAAAATTGTTATTGATATTGCCGTTTTCATTATCAATATTGCAATATCACATTTTGTCTATCATGCAACCCTAGTCCCATTAGTATGAAATATGACCTGCCCAATGATTCCTGCTAGGGGAAAACAAAAGAAAACAATAATACAGCCATTGTTTTCTAACATCTTAATATAAGCAGGACTGTTAAAAGATTGTGTGAAATATGGGACTGATCTCGTCAAAGAATTATTGGCACTTCATATTGCCCGAATCAGTCATCCATCACAATAGGAATTAATTAAGTTCCTTCCAAAAGATGTCCTGGTTTGTTGCAGAGCAGGGATGCTTCCTTAGTCAGTTGCTAATTTAAATGCATTTCAGGTTGTTAAGCCCTAAGCCTTTTCAGTGTATTTTAGACATTGTGGCGTGAATTACGTTTGTTAGGTCACACACTTTCCTTCATACAGATATATTTCCAAAAACATTCATATGGGGGTTTCAAGAAAAAGCTGCCAGGGCTTCGACCCCTAGGAAGTTACAGTATGGCAGAGAGCATCATGACAATGATCTTAGCCTAATTCTAAGCAGGGACACTGCTGCAAACCTTTCTTGAAGACCCAGCTTCTGAAGATTATAACCTCTTACCAGGCCATCTTTAGGACTCTCTATCAGCTAGGTTCGAAGAGATGTCATGCATCTGTGACCCTTATCCCGCCATTTCAAAGCTGAGTGCTCCAATTTCTGGATAGAATATCCCAAGGCTGGTTGCAGTTATTGGGGGGAAAATCTGCTCTCAACGATAGCAAAGTAAAGGGGCACTTGTAGAGAGCCAGATATCGCACATAGATATACAACATTGAAGCGCAAAGTCACTGTCGTGCTTCGCGACATTGGGATGTGTGAAGGATGCGTTTTTCTCACACCTCCGAACAGGATGTCGCACAATCTCCTTTTATTAGCTCGCTCAAAAGCACCAAAAAAATAAAATAAATCCCCTGCTGTCAAATATTGGAAGCTCAGCTGCAGATGACTCACATTTTCATTTCAAGCAGACTAGGCAATGCAATAACTTGCAACTGGTTAGACCGCCTAACCTTTTCTCGGTAATCGCTGTTTTGTAGCTGAATGTCACATGCTTGATTTGAGCGCGGGAAGGAGGCATGGCTTAGAGCAACAGCTGACAATTAATGATCACAGTTTTGAGGCCCTTCCTCTCATCAAAGCTTCAGCACGACGGCAGGATAACGGCAAGGAAGCCGATTCAGACTTTGTCTTTGCCTTCACAACTTGTGGTTGTGATTTTGGTGCACAGCTTCCCCTGTGTTCAGACGAGCGAATCTTGCCACCTTTGAGCACAGTAAACCCTAAGAGCTAAGTGTGCTAAGCCTTACGGTTGGAGACAAAAGACAGGTCTGTCATATGAAGAGTGATGGCTCTTTCAAGAGGCGACTGGCCTGTATTCAGCCAGGGACACGCAATGTTGTGTGGCTCCTCCTCCTCCATCTCTTTCGCTCTCGCCCGCTCTCTCGCTACGCTGAGCGAGAGAGCATCTTTGAGTATGTGGCAGGGGGGAGGGGGGGGTGTTGAGGTGAGCGCAAAAGGCTTCCAGTCTGCAGGAAGATTGTGTGCGTGGTCCCCCTCAAACGTCTCCAAGGATGGAAATGTTACCGATGCATCAAGGGTAAAGTCCTCTTGGGGGGTTTCACTCAAAGGACATTTGGGGCCTTTCATCGTTGACATGAAGGTGGAGGGAAACATTATATAAGGCCCCCGTGACATCAGAGGGCCTTCATTCAGTGGGAGCCATGAAAAATGGGCGTCATCTCCACTCACCCCTTTGAGAATAAGGGTGCCTCGTACGTAAATTGGTCAGAATAGCTGCTCTTTCCTTCACTCGGGGTTCGGGAAGTAATTGGTATTTATGAAGTATTTATGGGACCTCTCTGCCAAAGGGAGACAGGGGTGTGTCTGTGTGTGTGTGTGTGTGTGTGTGTGTGTGTGTGTGTGTGTGCGTGTGTGTGCGTGCATACTGTATAAATGGTGTAACATAATGCATGTGTGTGTGAGTGTTTTCTATCAATCATATTATATGCAGGCAGAGGGGCCTTTTTTGTTAGGGGTTCTTTTCCGTATTCATAAATTCAGCAGAGTCATGAATTGTTGCACTTATATAGCGATTTGAAGGGAACCGGAGGCTGTTATTACCATGCGATTTGGCCCCGGCTGCCGCCCCATCTGTGACAGTGACTCGAGGGATGTGGAGTAGATGCAGACGCCACTTTCACTAATGAGCGGCTTTTTATCTGGCGATTAAGCGAAGCGGATGGAAATGTATTCGGATATAGTTTACGGATCAATCAGCCGAGGAGTCCCAGCAAGTCTCACACGCCTCCCCCCCCGCCCGCCCCTGCCTCCAGACACTCCCGTCAGACCTCCTCCTGCTTCTGCTGTGGAGTCAGTTCCTCTGCTAGGACCTATCCCTATAGTACCTATAGTATGGACCAGCATGGGAAGCATGGTATCAGTCATTTCCAGGTCTGGATAAGTACGGAAAACAGACAAGAGAGTATATGGAAAGAAATGTGGGTTTCCAGACTACTGTGTTTTGCCGCTATTCGGTTTTCTGAAAATAAACTTAAATTAAAAATGTCTGTGTTTTTCATAGGTTGGAGCAGGCAGGCAGCACAGCCAAGCTGTTTACCAGCGTAAGAGAAAACAGCTCTGCCACAAGTGCCTTAATTGTACTACATTTGGACATCTGCGAACAAATTAGTTTTAAAAAACAATGTGACAATATCTTTGAATTGCAAATACATCTTGTAGTGTTAGTTGAATTTGATGAGCTAGTACCTAGCTGCAATTTTCTGTTAATTATTTGGCAAAATAGTCATCATAATAAAATACTTGTTAAAAGTTTGAATTTTAAACCATTCATTTACATAAAAAACATTTAACTATTATGTCAAATCTACCGAGGAGTCCGGAAATTTGAGTCTGGAAAAGTATGGACTTTTTAAAAAGTGCAGGCCCCCTTCCTAGTAAATGGCCCCTTGATGTACATAAGCCCTATATTTACTGCATGTCAGGGAGGAAATTGCCTTGATGTATAAGAACTCCTCCTATACTGCTGTCCAAGGTGAGGGGATTGTCTGTCATCTCTTACGATTGGCTGCTTCACGTTACAGCAGCAGCACTGTAATTTAGACACCAGCAGGCTTGTATTGCGGATTGTAGCTGTACGGTTTCATTGCCTTTGGTTAATATGTGTATTGAAGGTGATCTATACTCTATTTCAAACTCATTAAATTGATGTAGCAGCAACTCTTTTCTATGTAAAGATATAGTGGAGTAGTGTCCTGAGCAGAGAATGACACGCATTCTCACACCCTCTGTGTGTGTGTGCATGTGCGTGTGCGTGTGGCCTATACGGACATGCAGGTGTGCTTAGTGTGACACCTAGTGGCAGAAAATCATATGGAACCACTTTGAATAGCATTGAGTAATTGCCACGTTGCTATGGCGCCAACCGTATGTGGCGGTGTTCAGTGTGCTCTGTCAGATACAATAGGACAACCACCCGGCCAGAAGGTTATTGAGGTCTCCTGCTGGATATTGGGTCTGACTGCAGGGGAGCGCTTTGCTTTTCTGTGCTCTTGATCCGTCAGGATTAAAGCATCCATCTTGCTCTCTGTGGTCCCCCTAATGATATTAGGAGCAGGCTGGATAGGGTTTAGCATTCCATCAAGGAATATCTGATATAGAGGACTGGCTGATTCAATTAGGTAAAAAGCAAGATGGCGGAGAGCAATTGACTGGTATAGTTCCCACAGCCTGTGTGTGTGTGTGTTGGTACTTAATCTAAGGAATACATGTATTGCCCCTTCACTGACCCCCACTAGAAAAAGAGTATAATTCGGCTAGCGTGTTGGCGTTTTAACTCAACCGGCCCACCAGCAAACAAACAAATGTACTGTAGCAACGGTGATTTACAGCGAAACGTTCACCACACAAGGATACAATCCAGTCGGGCTTACAAAACAGCTATTAGCTGTCATTTGTAAGTTATTGTTCGCTTCCAAAACAGTACAGCCTTCATTAAACCATCTGAATGAGATAAAGTGCCTGCCATATTTCAAGTGATGGGATAAAATCACTAAATTGAAATACAGCCGTGCATTTCCTTTGAGGACCCATGTTTGGTTATAGAAAATGAAATGTGCTTACTCAAATTACATTTTACACCTCACCACCTCCTTAAATTTACTTGAACCTTTTCTCATTCTGGTCTTGCCAGATAATGCACCAATGTATTATCTTGAATGAATTTCAATTTAGCTCTTTGTCAAAGTAATGTTCTTCTCAACATGGTGCGGTGTTATGCTCTTTTCACTGTGGGAGAAAAGATTGTCTTTAAGCAAAAATGTGATGCCATATGCCAAATCCTGTAATCACATAATGCTAATTAACGGTTACGCTCAAATAAATCTGAAGTACATATCAGATATTCTTTTTCTTACCAGGCACTAATCATGGCATCAAAAGGACTATTATATTACCTGTATGTTGTGCACTCATTTAGTGTGCATTGAGTTAATGTTGATTTTCTGAGGTGGCGGTAGGATAAATTAGCATTGCATTAACTGCATCAATATTCAATAGAGTATCAAAATCAATTTGTATGATTTAGTGTTTGGGTTATGTTAATTGAGTGAGCTAAAACTAAAAGTTTGACAGTCTGTCCTTAATGGTATTACACTGAAATGCTTCCAAATAGATTCACACAACCCATTAAAAACATTCTCGGAGCACGGCAGAGAAAAATGAAACCACTGTTAAAACTTGTTCAGCTGAGTTGAGTTGTCAGGTTACCATACCGCTGTTGGGTGTCTTCAAACCACCAGTGGCTGAACCCTTTGGGTTTCCATTACCCCAAATCCATTCCAGTCATTTAATATTAATGGCCGTGGACCTTCCCTGACCCGCAGAGTTAAGCTGGGCCAAGTCTCTTCGCTAGCACCTCAAGGATTAACTCATACTCTGCTTATCAATCCATCGCCAAAGGTCTCAGAATTGATGAGAAATAGTTTTTGGAGACTCGGACAGGTTTATGCTAAATATTTATAGTGTCAGCTGAAAATTACTTATTAGTTAAGTTCCATCTTGAAATGAATACTGTGGAAAAGAAACATCCAGGAGAATTCCAGCTAACTGAAGTGTTTATTTTGTTTCATCTCCTGCCTCGTGGACTCTTGCTATGGGTGTTTTTATTATCCTACTTGTCTATTTATATTTTCTAAATGTATTTACTTATCTCAGTGAGCCTACTTATTTATCCAAACACGTGCATCAGCGTAATGTAGATGTTTTATCTTTTATCCATTTTCATGAATAAATATGTTGGGTTTTTTTTACCCTCTAATCCTAAATGGCTGTTCACATTAAATACACGAACGAGGGCAAGGTGGTAAGCGAGTATAGAAATGGAGGGGAAATTGATTGCAGTTGTTTTCTGAACATCGGAAATGTTTGACCTAACGTCTCTCTCCTATAAACGTTTAGGAAGGAAGGCGAAATCATTGATGCAAATTGCTATTAAAAAGGCATTACACGTTCAGAGATGAAAATATAATATAAAGTAGCCTGCTGCCTGGACTGTATGGTGGAAACATCTAGATGCACTGTCTCCAAAATGTCTCCAAAAATGGTTGCAAAATGCGACTAATTGGTCGCAGTCTGGAGCCCTGAAATAATGCATTATGGAATCAGATTATGTCCTATAGCAAAACAATGGTGCAGGCCAAATGGATAAAACTCCGCTCCGTGCTTCTTCTGTGACACAAATGATCCTAAATGAGATCAGCACTTGACCATGTGGAGTGTGCTGTGCGTTGCACATTTGATCTGACAGCCGTAACATAAAGGGTATTTAGGCATCTCAAATGCAACGTCAAACTCTGTTAAACAGCTTTACAGTAGCACTGTGTCAATTAACCAGGGAAGCATTACAGTAAAGGTTTTCTCTTACGTAATCCTGATGTACGTTGATGAATACCACACTTACGCTGACTCAATAACCTATCCATTTACTTACATAATGGCTTAAGTGCTTTATGCTGCAACGTTATGAGCTAGCCGGTATTTCCTTAACCGATTTCTGTTGTTGTCCACTATACAAAATGACAGTGACATAAATCTACTTGGAAAGCTCAAAATGCAGAATAAAGTCCTCAGTCAATGTAAGACTTTAATCTTAGTAATATCTCACACCTCTCTCTCTCTCTCAATGCAGTAGGGACAATAAGTACATTTTCATGATCAGGTGACACCCCTTTGTACAGATAAGAATTGAGAAACGGAAAGTTATTGGATTTCTTGTGAACAAACACAAAATAATGGAGTTGTTTTTTTCACGCTGTCCGTTGCACTTGTGCAACTTTCCTGCTGTGATTATCAACAGAATTGTCTTGTGTGGTGGGGGAAAGCAGTTGTGAAGTGATACCAACACGTTCTCAACAAATCTGCTACAAAAGAGTGTTTTATTTCTAGCTGCGGCACGATTTTGACAGATGCAGATGGAAGAGGGATTTTTTGCTACTTTCACTTTTAAATTAGAAAGCAACGAACGCAACCACTTTTCCCGCAGGCTGCATTTTTTGTCAACATTTCCAGGAGCCTGTAACAAAATTAGCCCACACTTTGGTGAAAGCGTTTCTGATAAGTCAGATGAGCCTGTGACACTCCACTTTTAAAATGTGCTGCAGTGTTTTTTTCAGCCTCAACGACAGCCTGCAGACACTACATTAAAGGGACACGCTCTCTTTAGTAAAGCGCAGCAGTCTGAATTCAGGTGCCGTTATTATTTGGAGCTTCAAAGTCCATTGTGCTAGACTGGAACACTATGTGTTCCATTCTCCACAGTTGATTTACTACACTGCCTGGTTTAATAAAAGAAAGACAATAGGATCGGTGCTATTGATAATTACTTTTTAATGTTCCACACTCATCATGTCCAATTTCATGCCCCTTAGGCAGCTGATCACAGATTTAATCAACACATTACTGCCTGCTACACTTAAACTCTGACTATGGTGGAAGGCGTGCGCGCGTGTGTGTGTGTGTGTGTGTGTGTGTGCGCAGGACTATTCCAAGGTAATCAACATCCGTTCATAGCACAGCATGTTTCTGAAGCATTAAAGGTGCACAATATTATGAGATAATGTGTTTCTAACAGCCTACTAAAGAACATGTTCTCATGCCTTTCTTTATTGTTTTTTACTGAAATAATTGAGTGTCAAAGTTGAGCGTATTTGTGTGCATGTGCTAAAATAATTACAGTACAAAAAAAAAGTGCTCTGATATTTATTACTGTTGTAGAACACTTAATTGATCTCCCTGACACGTTGAGCTTATCAGGGAGGGTTTTGTGTGTATTTGCATAGCAAAATGTGTTGTCCAAACCTTCCAAAAGCATAAGTGCCATTTCACGCATTTAAGGGCGCTAATGAAGATATTCGTCGCTCCGCTATGTCCCTCTTCAACAGAAGATGTACGCTAGCAATGGCAGAAAACGAGGGACGTCTGCAACACCTTTTTTTTTTGTGCGCACGAGCATCTGTTTTATGATGGGAGTATGTATTCCCATTGCAGGTGAGAATACATGGAGAGAAAATAGACTGCAGAGCCAGACTGATAGCTCGGGCTTCATGCGCACTGGCAGATACGTTTGGCCAGCCTCCCATTCACACATTCCACCCAACCTGGAGTTGGATGGGCAAATCACAGCCCGGTATCTTTATGTATATTTCTTTAATTGTGAAGCACGTTGAGCTGCAACTCCTGTATGAAAGGTGCTAAATATATAACAATAAGTGTATAAGTGTTTATTATTATTATTATTATTATTATTACTACTGTCTAATATGGGGCGGGTATGTTACTATGACAGAGCAGCGCTGTAGAGGAATTTTTATAAACAACCAACTATCAAATTGCGTCAAGATTTTCCAGATAAAATTATAATTTACTGATTATTCTGGTGTTGCCAGGCAATGCCTGCTGCCTCCTGTTGGCTGAGCGTTGCACTGACTTTACGTTCACAAGTTAAATCTCAGTCAATGACTGATATATGGCATCACATTATTGTTGAAACTATAACGCACATAAAGTTGTCAAACATGCACACACACACACAAACACACACGTTGAGCATGCAGAGGGGAAATGTCGATGCAGAACACGTAATGCGATCCAAACTATTCAGTGTTCGAGGACGTTGTTATATTCACAATTTTCTATTGAAATAACATTGTTAATCTGACTGAAAAGAGTAAATCATGTGTCTTATTAATAAACTCGACGCTGGCTGCCTTCTTCCTTGTAGGAAGGCCTATCTCCGGCACCCTCCCAGCGGCAACCGCTGTGCGCTGGAAAGGTTTTGTGAAGTTTATGACGCTGTTTATTATTAAGTCACAATCGAAACCTGCCGGTCAAGCTTTAAAACGGAGAACGGTAATCTGAATCGCCAAGAAAATCTAATTACACCATGCAAGCATAAGGCTAAACATGACATTATGCCTACCTGATCAGTGACTCAGGGGCGTTTATTTTAATCTGCTGCTTATAAAGCGAACTCTTGTTCTTTGCCGTCTTAAACAAATAATTCAACATTCAAACATGCCCTTTTGGTGTCAAATTTCTAATAGCATTGTAGTCAAACGGATGAACACACAAGAACGAAATAAAGATAAATGTAACACCACCCACACCAATGATTACAATGGTTTAAAGTAATTGCAATCAACTATGAAGCGTTATCAACAAGGGATAGTGTTTCAGAGAGACTTTAATTATTCCAGTATGTTTGCATGTTTCTTCAAGCAGTACAAATTATTTCAGGCTTTACTCCTCCGCCTTGTTTTCATCTCGTCCTTGTATCGTGCTCTCATTGGCTGTAGGTCGTCGCTGCTGTCATTACCAGTCACAACACCGTTCATACTACAGGATTTGGAATCCCAGACAGGTCCAGATAATTAAACTGCTAAATATTCAGTCGGGCCTTGCGACGCCTCGCCACCATGTCCTCGACACTCTCAGCTCGTGTTGTAAGCAATTCACACTACACTATCGTAGCTCACGGGAGCGAGCTGTGATTTCCCTCCGAGTTGGGGCTTGTCTGTGAGCTCAAAAAAAACTTGTCGACGAGCTGAAAACTGGGATAAAATCGTGTATTGTGAATTGCTTATAATAATAGTAATAAGACATTAAGACAGTAACATTTATAATTATAATAAGATAACATTTATTGTAGGTAGACTACATACAATCTCTCTCTTTCCCATAGCGGGGGAGAACATCATTTACGTGACAGGCTGTTTCACACCTACTTGTGGAAGGCTCTACTGTAGTATATGGGTTTTAATTACAGCCTCTCCTAATTACAACAACTTGTTTTGAATCAGGTTCAAAATCGTGGCAAATATATATTCAAGGGAATTATTGAATTTGTAAGTTATGGACACAATGTCTTTTTACAATGTCCTATGCCCGTGAGGTGTGGAGGACTTTGAGGTCTGGCCTCCATCTACTCGCTGTGGGGGTAGTTGCCATTAAAGCATATCTGTGTTGCTTTGTCCTGGGAAGGAGGTCCAGCCGTTGTCTTTGCTCATCAGGGATTTGTGTAACACATTTGGGTGTTATAAAACACAAGATGACTTTCCCATGTAATATGATTCCTATAAGGAAAAGGGGGAGTGTTTCCCTTTTTTGACAGAGCTGTGCTCCATCAGACAGGGACCGGTCAGACCCCAAGAGCCTTTATGGGGGAGGGGTAGAGACGTGTGTCTGTAGTTTGCTAAGCCTATGACACGGCCCTTAACAGTAAAGACCCGGGTATACCATCAAATGTGTATCGTCTCGCATATATGAGCACCTGAGCTGTTCAAAGTATACTTCATACAGACTATTTCTGTACACAGAAACCTGTGCTTTTGGAATTAGTGATATTTATCGCTGATTTATATATGCATACTGTACATTCTATCCTGTGAACAATATTGATGTCACTAACAGTTTTCTGGAAAGAATAATATTCCTTGAAGACTCGTTTGTGTAGGACATCCACTGCCTCTCACACATGCTCAGCCAACGTGCACACATACACAGAGACTGTGGTCCCGTGGAAGAGCACTGCTCCCTGGCAAGGAGTCAAGCGTTAAGAGGGAGCCGTCTGGAGGCAAACGGAGGCCTTCATTAAATGCAGCCCAGGTCCCCGGTGAAACCCTGGTTAATGTTCCTATCATCTCTGGAGTGGTCCGGCCACAAGCTTTCACTCCAAACGGCTCATGTTTAATGCATCTCCGCAGTCCCTGCCATTTAACCTCACCTCTGGAGGTGGGGGGAAGGGATTGGGGTGGGAGCCAACGAATGGGAAAGAAAGAGCTGGCAAAGGTCTCCCGCGAGACCCAAAGACGAGGGAGGGGCGGAGGGGGCAAACAGGGCCCCAGGCGGTTATTCTCCTGCCCGCTCTCCATTTACTTAACATGTGGAGAGGGACCACACAGAGTTTAACCTGGTGCCGGGTAACCTTCCTGCATCGTCTTGCTCACCCCCTCCTTCTCGAAGGCAGGGGGTCTGGGGTCCTTGTGTCACTCACACACACCCCCCCCCACCCCCTTCTCGCCACACCGCACTAGTCTCACAGAATACTTAAGCAGGCGAGGGGTCTGGGAATGCGTGCTCCCGGGGCTGGCGAGGGAGTGGATATCTATAATCCACTCCCTCTCTGGCCACGGGGAAGATTTTCAAAAGTGACACGGCATCTTGAATGCTTCCCGGAGCCATTAAATCCTAGGCACACCTTTTGGATGGAGCGTGCATGTGCTTGTGTGTGTGTGTGTGAGTGCTTTTCTATATGGTGACCTTGGGTTTGTGTTTGCCGCAATCCATTTAATAATGATGCATTTGTAATCTGGTTTAATCTCCCAAAATGGACAAATGCAAGTCATTTGTCTGTGGCTAATATGTTGCCACACTTCATGCTGTTTGGGAATTAGATGTATACAGTAAATGTCAGCTAATTGGTTAAAATAATGTAATCAAATATTTACTCACAGTCTGCTATTTTACCGTTCTCTGTGCATGCTGACAAAAATACGATGATACTTCTACACAGCCCTGGATCCGTTAATAGAGCATAAACAAAATGGTGCAGACCACACACACAACAACAATATCGCAGCCTTGGCAATGCATGTCCAATGTGTGGAGCGGAGCTTCTGAGGGAGCACCCTATGGCATTGAAGGGGGCGGAGCTTCTGAGAAAGCACCCTATGGCATTGAAGGGGGTGGAGCTTCTGAGGGAGCACCCTATGGCATTGAAGGGGGTGGAGCTTCTGAGG
>JAODLL010079532.1:4448-15790 GCA_026546735.1 Forbesichthys agassizii | reverse complement strand
ACAGCGGTTTCACTGTGTGTGTGTGTGTGTGTGTGTGTGTGTGTGTGTGTGTGTGTGTGTGTGCAAGTGTGTGCGTGTATGTGCGTGTAAAAGAGAGAGTAAGTCACAACGGCTGAACCCCATACACACACACACACACTCACTCACACACACACAAACGCACACGCATGCACACATACACACATACACACACACACACACACACACGCACACACACACACACACACACGCACACACACCTCTAGGCTGTTGTGCCCTAAGACATAAACAATTACTTGACAAGTAGTTGAAGTGTCACACACAAACAGACACACACACACACACACACACATATGCAGACATACACATGAAGTCAGCTGGCAGGAATGTAGTTCAAAAATAGAGTGAAAGTGAGGAGGTTTGTTTTTGTTCTAAACAGGAGGCTGGGCCAGGGTGACTACATAGGCCGACAGAATAGCTAAAGAAAACTGCTCTGCTAAGGCAGACGAGGTTCACTCCTTCAGACACTGACACACGCATGCGTACTGACTCACACATACTCCTGAGTCATCAATACTCCTGTCATGGCTGAATAGACAGCCCATAACAAACACACCCCTCATAGTATACAGACAGTCTAGCCCCTTCATGCATGCATTATTAAAAAGCACATAGGACTGCTTCAAAATATTACTTTACGTCATTAAAATTCCATTAAAAATCACAATAATTTGGATATATGTTCTATTCAATACAACTGTCCGCATATACAGTATGTGGGTACCAACCATTAAAAAAGTAAGGAAGTATGCCCAATATAGAATGCCTAGCCAGGGTGGAAAAAAATAACAAAATAAAATCAAAGAGCCAAAATCATTCAAGGATTCTTATGCCCAGGATCAAAGTGCTATGTGCAAAGTGCTATCTCAAATATATAGCAAATCAGTTTTCTGTTATTTTAGAGTGCTAAAGCATGCATTTTGAATATTGATTTTATTACCATATAATTTCTGTCTGAATACAAATAAGAGTGTTGCTGTGAATAGTTGTGGATCTCACACATTTAGGTCACAAAAGAGTACATACAGCATAATCTGCTGAGCCACACTGTGCATACAGTGGTCATGGGTAATCTAGTCTAAGACCCGTGCCAGAGCTGTGTATCAAGGTTTAATCCCACCTGCACACTTACCTCAAATCAATGATGTCAGCAAAGTGAGTCAGAAGCATCTGTAAGGGACCTACACACACTTTCACCACAATGGTATGTGTGTGTGTGTGTGTGTGAGAGAGTGAGTGAATGCAAGATGGCAATGAATAGAAATATATACAGTATACAGTATATACATATATCAGCCTGTCTGACTGTGTGTGTTTGGGAGATAGGCAGAATATAGATAACAAATATGACTTTATATGTAGTCTGTGTGTGTGCGAGTGTGTGCGGGCGTTCTGTTAAGTCTGTGTGAGTGTGTGGGAGTGTTGCTATGTGTGTTTGTGTGCTGCTCATGGGCCAGCGGTCCTTGTCACATATTAACTGTGTCTCGCCAGTGGGGAATTTCTTATCGCTGACATCACATATGACCAGAGAGTGGCGGAGGTGAGGGGGTTTCGGGCAGTACTTGGACTGACTCCTTATAAGGACATGCATTGTTTTATATTTTGATGTGTATGAGGTCGCTAGGTGGATGAAGAACCTGTATGTTGAGTCGTAGACAATACTGTACTTATAAATGCAATTAGGTTTCCAGTAACACCAAAACAATTAATTTGTAGGTAGTACAGTTTGTAAAATTCACCAAATATATCTTCTAATCATCTATTTTACTGTTCTCTGTGCCTTTTGTTCCCCTGCAACACAAGTGATGCAGCATTTACAATGTAGATCTTCTGAGGAGCACCCATGGCATTGAAGGGAGAGGTGAATATCTTTTGATCAAGTTCAAATATCGAAAAGCTGTCTCCAGAATTACTTACCTTTAAATTTAGTACTTGTAATGAGAAATAACAATTGCGTATAACTGTATTTAATAATAACATGTATGTAGATTTAGTTTAGGAGTGAGTGCGAATGAAGTGGTTTCTAAAATATTAAAAAGAGAAAAGAAATGAACACGCCCGTGCTCAACATTATGAAACACTGCTGATCTTTTTTGTTGCTAATCATTTTTTGTTGATTAACAGAGTAGACACTAAATCGGGAAACTTCTTAAAAACAAAGTATAGCACCTATACATAAGTAATTACAACTCTCTCTCAGTATTAAATGTCTACATCTAGTTCTTCCATCTAGCACATTCTACGAGGCAGAAACCAGATTTGCATAAATATGACAGATTTTAACATACCACACTCATTTGCATATACAGTATAACAAAGAAAGCAGAGCGTTCTCAGCACTCAATCCCAGAAATGATTATGTACAGCTAGGATGTTTGTTGATATCTATATTTTGTCTTTTGGACTCAATGCTGAGTCACAACAGGTAATGACAGGCCACATCATAACAAGTCAGTTAATCTATTTATAGTAAGAGGATTTTATAGTTTGTAGCCATGGATACAGACACATCAGAAGTACATATAGACAGTGATATAATGGTTGTAAAAGTTGTTACACAGAGGAAAATGTGACTTTATAAATAGGTGTGAGGGTGTATGCTTAGAAAAACTATAGCAATATTTGGTGCTGGCTGTTCACTGGGTACAGTTTGAAGGGTTTATTTTAGATAGAATACTTTATTGTCATTGTCACATCTACAACGTAATGTCAAAGTGCTGACCAGCCAGTGCATTCCTACAATATAACTTAAAATGGTAATAAATAGTATCTAAAATACAGCAGGCATTCATATACATATTCATATACACATACACAGTCACATGTATTGCACCACTCCCTCAATCAGTTCAATTTAGCAGCATTTATTATAGTTATTGCTGACGGGTAAAAGCTGTTTTTGAGTCTATTTGTTCTTGCCCTGATGGATCTGTACCGTCTGCCTGACGGTAACAGTTCGAACAGAGGGTATCTGAGATGAGAGGTGTCCTTCAGAATGTTCTGGATGCTTTTTTATGCTTTGTTAAAGAGCACTTTGTGGCTGTTACTTATCTTCCACTGCTTCCCTGTGAATGCACAGGTATGTGTGTGCAGGACAGGTAGGTGTGTTTATGACTATGGGTGCGCATGTGCCCGCGCAAGTGTTTGTCTTGTATTTGTATGTAGGTATGAACCTACGTAACCCTGTATGGATGTGTATCACTGTCTGGCTGTTCAAGACACCACTAAATCAATCCCCTAAGGGAGTCTCCGTCTGAAAACATGTCTGGAGTTCTGCCCACGTTTCGTCTGGAAAAATGTTTTTCTTTTTACCTATGTGGGCAGGATCACCCCCAAAATTACCTAAAGGTAAACAGTGGGCATTTGACAGAAGGCACATTTAAATTTGACATCTACAGCATTTAGCAGACGCTTTAATCCAAATCAATTTAGCACATTTGTCAATAGATGAACCAGCCATTGGAAACAACATTCTGTTAAAATAATGATGCATCATGTTATCAGGGCTAACAGTTTAGTTTTAGTGTTAGCTTGATTAATATAATCCAAAACACTAAATGAATTAACAATGTAGAAACCCATGTTGATGAGATCTGGTGTGACATCATCAATAAGCAGATGACTAAAGCTCCGGTTGTTTAGTTAAATACACGCTCATCTGTCTAATGTAAATTGACCAATTTAAAAGACCAATTAAATAAGTTTGGAGTAGTAGAATAGCCTGGGTTTTGTACAGTCACATAGTAGCAAGAACCTCACTCTTAGTACTGGAGAAACCAGGTGCAAAATACCTTGTGTGACAAATGTATTCAATATTTAATATAATGTGTGTCTCTCACATTGTGTATCCCTGATAGCTTTCTAATCCAGTGTGTGCATGTGTGCGTGTGCGTATGGGTTCTTGGTAAGAGTGAGCATTGGACCACATAGCAAGCCCCACCGACAGACTCACGCCAGCCTGTAAATGGAGCATTGATACTTGAACAAGCAAGCTCTACGGCTCTACTAATGTGTGAGTGTGTGTGCGCGTGTGTGTGTGTGTGTCTGTGTGTGTGTGCGTATATACAAATATTTGTATTTTCTTGTACATCATATCTCTCTCTCTCTCTCTCTCTCTCTCTCTCCTTCTCACTCTATTTGCTTGCCCTGTGTCTCACCTGTCAATCTACTCTAGATGTTTTGTGGGCGATATCTACCGTATCTATCTCATATAATTTAATCTCTTTCATTCTATCAGGCCTCTATTACCGTGGTGACTGTAACATTTACGTGTGTGTTTGTGTGTGTGTGTGTGTGAGACCAGCTGCCGGTGTTTTGATTTTCACTTGTTTAGCATGTGTTGACATTACCTGACCTACCGTTGACTCTTTCTCAGTGACACACACTAACCATAAACAGTAGTGATGTGGCATATGAAGAAGTGATGAACTTGGTTCTAATGCAATAGGGCTACTTATACTGTATGTTGGAGGTGGAGTCAGGGATGCTGGAGAAAGGATTGTTGATATTTGAACTGGATAAAAACAAAAACCTCTCTCTTCAATACTCTTTCCCTCAGAAGCTCTGCCCCTCCATATTGAATATGTATTGCCGAGGCTAAGATAGTGTTGTGTGGTGTAGATCAGTGACACAAATAATGGGCAGCTAGTGAGCAGACATTTGCTGACAATTGCTGACCCCACCTTTGAGCAGCTTACTGTACATATATGCATTGTACTGTATATGTGTGTGTATGAATAAGAAATTGTTTTCTTATGGTCAATATACAGTAGGCATACATCATCAACAATCGCTTATATAGCTGGTATATAAATGGAACTGAAGTCCAAAATGCTAGTGGAGTAGAGCAGTAATACTTGGTTGCATAATTCGATGAACATACTGTAATCAGGATGAACATTGGGATTGTATGAGATTGTACAGTATTTTCTTAATGAAACAACAGCAAAGCATTTGTTTAAATGTCACCTTATTGCAGTAATTTCAGGAATCATTATAATGGACATTATTTGGACCAAAAGCTGTTCAGCTTTGAGACAGCTCTGAGCTAGTGTCTACTGTTGGCTAGGTCATCTAGTAGTCAAACAGAATGTAGGATTGCTTTTTTATCTTCTTAATTGTGTAGGCTTGTTCAGAATAAATAAAATATTTATTTATTATTTAAAAGAAAAACAGCGTTTCCATTTTGTTGACTAGGAGCTTGCCACCTAGGCATAATTTGTTTAAAATAGAACAAGCCAGGTCAGCAAAATAAGGTACAATATTTTAAAAGCATCAGACGTTAAATTGATTTAATATTTAAATCTAACAAAGTATTTTAAACAGTTTCACACTTACCTGTTAGGGGGTCGTATGATCTATCCAGCTCTCTGGAATCTGAAAAACTCTGATCCCGACTAGTTGATTTCATTTTGCTGTGCTTACCAGACCCTCTGTGGATATCAGATATTTCTCAGGCGCTTCAGAACCTCTGTTCTATTTGCACTTTACTTTCTCAAAAGTCAGGCTATGTAAAAGCCACCTTCCATGTTTATACACTGAACATCATATTACACAGCCTATAGTTGCTTTCCAGTTCGAGTTCACATTTAGAGTTAATCCTTAATTTTGTAATATCCTAATATACTACACATCTCCGTCATCTGATGCTGTTGTTGGGTGTAGTCGCGCTCTTCTAGTATCCACAATGAGGACAGAAGCAATCAAAGAAGAACCTCGATATCATATGAGAAAGAATGAGTGAAGAGTGGTGCTTCTCAATCCTTTAAGAACTACTGTCTGAACGACGACTCTACATGAGAGTCGTTATGAGAAAGAGGGGGGGGGGGGGGAGAGAGAGAGAGAGAGAGAGACAGAGAGAGAGCTAAAAAGAACTGTATACGTCTAATGTCATATATGTGCATTATGTACTGTATGTGTATATTACCTTTCAGTCTGACAGTCAAATGCCCCTGAGATGGGGTGGAGGAAGGGGTAATTGATTTATTGCCAGTCCTTTGAACCAGAAAAGTCCTTGAATGTATCAAATCAATACCTTGTAATAACTCCACAGATCAATGCCTGTACTGTAATAAGGGAGATGATTACTAACCGATATGGAAATAAGGCATTATGGTTCTGAGAAAAAATGGTTATTGTTCAGTTAGAACTTTATTTTATGTCTTGTGCTTGTCATCTATGCTCAATGACTCTTTTAAAACGAAAAAGGCATGCTCGGCCCCTGTGACCATGCAGGACATCAAATATATTCTGCATTATAAGCTTTAAACTAAAATGCCATATCTAAGCAAATACCTTAGCTCAGCTTCAGCTCTGTGAAAAGTAAAGAAGAAATTAATATTTAGGAATAACTACAAAAGGTCCGTTGAAACCTTCCTGAGCAATACAGGTGCAACATCAAAGAATACCATAATCACTTTTGAGGTACATTTTTTAAAATAAAATAATGTTTTATTTCCAGTACCAAGGATATGATATGCTGTTCAGGGTAAACAGTTCATGCAGCTGTCTCTGTCATAATGAGTTAAACTGTTGGACTGAAGAACAGACCGACAGATGGCAGACGGATTATGATGTCATACATCAAGACCATGATGAGAAGGAATGAAAAAGCACAACAGAGAACAATTATGTAAGCTTTTCAAAAATAGGGATTGGGTGGAAAAAGACAATGTTGCATCAAAAGAGAATCTAAGAATAAAAGAAGGGGAAAATAATGTAGAGTGAGGAAACGATATGCCCATAACTGTATTTTTATTAGGTGCTTAGGGATGGCTGAAGCTTGCAGTAATATTTTATCTTTTATAGCTGTTTAGAGCTGTCTAGAGCTTTCATGGAATATAGCATTGTTGCTGCAGGCTGTGTGGGGCTGATCGATGCTGAAGATCATAGCATTTAGTAGACATACATCTGTGCTGTCTAAATGGGGATGGACATAGGATAAACCTGTGAGACATTTTATTTTTACAGAATTCCTTAGAGAGGAGAGTTTAAAGTGCCCTATGGCTTTCTGCCACTAGAGCACCAACAGCTCAGAACACATCAAGTTATTACCGGGCCAAACACACACACACTAGTAACTTCCAGTGCTGAGAAATTAATCCAATGGTCAATTGAAGCTGGCTCCATGAATCAAGTAAACATAGACACACATAAAGAGAACCCATACAGCCTGAAATTAATAAGTTTACAGCCTTGTACAATAAATGGTAGCTAGTTTCCCCGTTCATGAGTCATGACAACAGTATGAATTTGTATATAACAGTTAAAAACATAGTATATTAAGCCACACATTTATCCAATTATAAATAATGGATATAATGGGAGTGATAGACGCCAACGAGAAGCTGTGTTGAGCCAAGATAGTGATAAACAGAGCACACTTTAGAGCTTTGACACAGTATCGCAGGAAGCCTATGATGATGTCCTGGAGGGTGTATACATTTATTTAAACAATCAATGATTCAAACGGCCTTGAAAACACACAGAGAGGAAGTACATGTAGTTAGCTGCTGTATTAATGTGTAACATATTGTATATAATACCTTTTAATCTGGCACAGAAAATCCTAAATTGAGGGAAAGTTTAGCTCAGCCAAGACAAAGTAGGCCATCACCCTTTCAAATGAATAGTTGAGATGGCTATGTTAAAATTAAACTTTATAAACAGCAGTTAATGTGTTGTCGCATTAAAAGGCAAAAGCACACATCTGGCAGGTAATACAAAGCATACCAATGAGCAGCCCTTGTTAGAAGAAATATGGTATTAAAGTTTCAGAAAGACAGACTTAAGTTATTAAGAGATAGCATAGCTTCTAATACACCTAGTATAGCTTCCAACGAGAATCTGATAAAGTTTTAGCAAAAGTCGCAGCATATTCATATGAAAGCTCATGCATTGTAAAATGTGTCTGTAAAGGTACATTCCTTAATCCTGGTATATCACCTCCAATGTGTCACTTTTTAACCCTATCTTGTAGCTTGATGTTTTAGAAACAAATGTTTTAATCAGAAAGGGCATTCCTCTCAGTCAATAACTAAAAACTGTAGTTTACAGGGGGACACAGAGACATACTTTCTTTTTCAATATAGCGTGTGTGTGTGTGTGTGCGCGCGTGCATGCATGCCGTTGTGTGGACAGACTGTTGGAGAATATACCAATTCAAGGTTTAGAAAAAAAAAGTTAGAAAACATAAGAACCACATGTTGAAACAGAGAACATTAGGGCCTGTTTTATGTTTTTAATACCAGTCCACTGCATAGAAGCTATTGCTGAGTAGTAGGAAACAAACCAACTTTTATTAAAATACACATAAATAATAGACCTACAGGAGTTAGAAGAAAGAAGGATCCCATCTATTGAGACGTGCATAATTCAAATACATTTCCAGTCAAAACTAGCTCTTCATAGCCATAATAAAAGAGCAAGGCTATTATTTCAAACATGGCAATGCACCGATCCCGATTTATTTTTATACAATAAAAATGTTATTCACAGAGCATTCATAATGGGTAAAGGGTATAGCATACACACTAACCAATGCCTAGGTCCATATACCTCAGTGGCTATCTGAAAACCCATGTTCAAACTTCAAACCAGTTACATGGTCACAGATTCCTATCATGTGTAAAGTATAATGAGTTATTAATCAGGGCTTTACATTGGCATTTCAATAACAAGAAAAGTCTGTTTCTTCACAGCACATCTTTTAGTTTAAAAGGCATGGAATGCTATCCCACAATAAATGTAGAGTACAAAACACTTGCAAAATGTATACTGTGTTCATGGGTGGGTGGAGGGAGAGGTGGCAGTTACTGTAACATCCACACATTTATCATTCAAACCAGAAACATCCCAAAGATCTTCTTAAGAGTTCGTCTTCATAGACACTAAGACGTAAGAGATAAGACATAAGCTTTACCCAAGTCATGAGTGAGATAGGGTTAGTGTTTCTGGAGCGGAAATCAATTGCAAGAAATAACTAAGAGCAACTTTGTACATTGATCGTTTGGACAACTGAGGTTAGTTGTAATATTCTCCTTGCGGGGAGGAGGAAGGAACATTCAATATTAGAAAGGAAATATTGCCCTTTTACCTTTGTTAAAGGTAAAAGGGCTTACTGCTCTGGTAAAAGAAAAGCAGTTGCCACTTAACAGTCCTGCCAATACTGTAGATTCCTCACAAGCTCACAAGGAACCAGTCAGATGCGGGCACTAGTGATGCACATCCAGGCAAGTCACAGTCATGTCTTACATTGTCTGTCTTGTGAGAAAAGCTGATGCACATTCAGTCACAGGAGATGGGAAGGTGGGGGGTGTTTGGTTAGGGTTAGTGGCCTTGGTTACCAGAACGACATCAGCCAATCGGTTTCCAGTTTGACCACGGGGGTGAGAAATACGGTGAATTGTACTGGTTTGTGTGTGCGTGGAACAGAGTCGCCACGATGAGAAGTGTCCATTCAGGGGGAGGCGTGCAGCCTCAGGAGATGGTGGAGAACTCTTTCAGCAGGACGTCCTGACTCATAGTGTTCAGAGAGACGTTACGCCTCACATTCACACTAATGGAGCGCACCTGAACACAAACACACACAAACACACGTCTTTTCTTGCACTTACAGTTTCCACATGGTTTATGTTTGTTTAATGGGTCTGCTTTGTGGAGCTGATTTGGTCTGCGATGCTAATTCTCCAGAAGCCTTCCAGGTTTGCAAAAGCTAGGACTACATAGTACCAGTGTCTCACCAGTTCCTTGAAGAAGGCAGCTTCTTTAGGCTGCTCTGAGTATCTCTCAAACTGGTCCAGACCATCTTGTAGCTTCAGGGTCAGTGTGTCATAGTTGGACCGTACCACCTCTAACACCTACAGTAGCGGGGGAGTTCAGGGAAGAGGGGAAAGATGATTTAAAACAGCATGCGATAACTGCACAGCTCCATAAGGCAATTGGATGCTTTAATAGGACCGTTTAGACATTAGTCATTTTAATATTCATTTTAAATAATTCCTTCACGATTGTAGAATGTGCCATCAACATAGAACCTTTGGAATGGGAGCCATCTGTATTGCAATGTGTGTCATTTTGCATTGTGGATTACAGACATATTGCAAATGGAATGAAATTGGTGGTTAGTGGAAATAGCAAATGGTTGCTGCAAATTGACTGATTCTAAAGTAATTTGTGTGTTTTGTCCTACCTTCCCGGAGACATTTGGACCATTATCTTAACAATGAAAACTCTTAGGCTTGTTTAATGAGGCGGGAGTATTCCTTTGATGTTTTTATTTTACTTTTTTGTAGAAAGCTCAAAACATAATACTAACCTATTTGCCAAACACCAGCGTCTGTGGGTGCATGTGTGTGTGTGTGCGTGCGTTGCATGCAAGCTGCCAGTTTAAGAGGCACCAACTGAAAAAAAAGATGTGGGCTAAAATCATCTGTATATTATGCATTGATTATCCACAGTAATCTATATTCAGCTGTGAAATACCCCGTAGTAGCCAGACCTGTTTAGAGGTTACGCACGGCCCCACCCAGCTCGGCAGTTTCACAGTGAGATGCCTGAGCCTGCCATTTTGTCTTCCCGGCATATCATCAACACGCACAGCCATTCGGCATACCGTATGCACATAAATGAGCAAACTGCTCTCCTGCAACATTTTCATAAGACGTGACCTTTTTGTTTTTTTAATTCTGATATAAATCCAAATGAAAGTTCCAAAAAGTTCTCAGTTTCAGTTAAAACTCTCTCCCTCGCCGTTTACACTGGGTCACTACATCACGTTTCTCTCAGCGTACTGTAAATATTGACTGGCTGACTAGGCTGAAATTGTATAATGAGCAAAGACGTGCTTAAGTTTGGAGCAAGAAAGGCAGGAAAACAAACGGAACGAAGTAAATAACAGTAAATTAATAACAATTCAAAAGAGATTAACCAGTGAAAAAAAAGCTCAAACAAACAGTTTGCCATGGGTAATCCCCACCCCCCCATTCTCTCTCTCTCTCTCACACACACACACACAGCTCGCACTCCTAATGGTGTTAACCAAACTGGAGGGAAATTGAGGAGCTTACCTGTTCTTCTGACAGCTGAGAGATGTGGTTCACAGCAGCGTATGACTCAATCTTAGGGTTGAAATGGTTGATGATAGCCCTGACAAACACAATATAGTACTTTTAGTATAGTAGGTCAAGGACAACCAGCTAGGTAATGGTAATAATGATAGCCCTGACCAACACAATATAGTACTTTTAGTATAGTAGGTCAAGGACAACCAGCTAGGTAATGGTAATAATGATAGCCCTGACCAA
>JAODLL010079521.1:0-15790 GCA_026546735.1 Forbesichthys agassizii | reverse complement strand
CTCTCTCTCTCTCTCTCTCTCTCTCTCTCTCTCTCTCTCTCTCTCTCTCTCTCTCTATATATATATATATATATATAAAATCATTTATATATGTTTTGTTTTGTTTTATTTGTTCTTTTACATTTTTAATACATTTCAGAAATTATCTTACTCTCTGCTAAAGCAACTAGCCACCCTACAACTGCATCACAACATATGGTCACAACCTCAGTGCTCTAACCAGAATACACTCAATGTCAAATGATGTTAGACTTTCAAAAAGTATGTAGAGTACTATGTAATATATGTATATGTAATATAAATATATGAATATACTCTGGAGAATTATCTTCTGAATGTGTGAGCGCCGAGCGGGTCTTTAAAACCCGAAATACTACAGCAAAGCAGTGATTTTTCATGAGCCAATCAGCGGGTAGATATAATTTTCCATCCATCTCTCTCTTTTTTCTCTCTCAGACACAGAAGGAAGATTGTCTCTAAACTGCGAAGCCTCAGCATCTCCACAGTGTGCTCAGAGCCCACATCCCCTGTTCCAGCTCCAGCCCCCCAAGAAGGACAGGCACTGGTTACCTTTCCACCACCGCGTTACCAAGACGCCTTAGCAAACCAAGTGGAGGACGAGGAAGGGCAGGCTGAGGAGGAGGGTGTGTTGGCGGGGGAGGAGGCCATCCATTTCAGCAATAGAAGTTACTTTCTTGTCCAAAGAATCTGAAAATGTGAAAGCCCAGCTCTATTCTCTTTTCAAAAGTTCAAACGGTGAACATGAAGTAGGCTATATGCTACTGTGAGTGGTAGTATATGGATCATATTCACTGCAGTGCAAGTTGCACTTTATGTTGAACTAGTAGTACATTTTCCTTCTTGAGGTTATCTCAGGAAAATATTGTGTTCGCTCGATCTTATTCACACACATTTAAATACCTCATTTTGGTCTGTTTTAGTAACAGAACATGTTTAAGCAACCAGCTTCTGCCTGATACATTTTAACTTAAATGTTGATACATTTAGAGAATACCTACGTGTTTTTGTCAGCATACTGTTGGCTACTGTAAAAAAATACGTTAATGTACATAATTCTGCTAAAGCCAATAATAAAGTTATAATTTTCCATTATCCAGAAATGTTATATTCTAGAATCTAGACTAGAGCTATACTGCCATCTCATGGTTAAATACGTAACTTGTCGGAGACCGTTGTCATAGTAATTACTGACTTGTCAACAACAGGTAGATTTTCAGACAAAAATCTACGTTAGCAAGTTAAGTTACATTTATTCCAACTCCCCATAATTGATTGCAATATTAAGTAATTTGAATTATCTAGACATAATGGCTGAAAAGGGTAGCGTTGATACATTGGATGTCCATGTTCTAAGCCCTGAACAGCAGGAGAAGCTCCGACAGTTCAAGGCAGGTTCATTTGGTAAACAAGACATTCAACGTGCTTTTGTTGACTCTTTAATTTTAGCCATTTGATATCGTGCCTTGTTCTATTTGATTATTTATTTATTTAGATTAAAACCAGAATCGACAATGAAAAGTACTTGAGGTCACATCCAGAAGTAGAGAACCTCGTAAGCGACTTTCTAAGGTAAGGATTTAGGCCTACGGTAGACTACGGTAACGGTAAGGCTACCTAATGTAATGTAGGCTACTTGGCTTCCATACCGTACTGTAGCAGCCTAGCTAGCCAACATAATCGACATGATTATTACAGTACTTTATTTATAATTACAGTAATCACAACATTATTTGTATATAAAAATGGAATATCCTAGTCCAGGATGGTTGAAATTAAATGCATACAACAAATATATGCCAAATTATGTATAGGATACATCACCTATCGAAAGGGGTGGCCAGTTGGGCGGCCGTGCGATTATATTAATAATAATAATAATAATAATAATAATAATAATAATACATTTTATTTTGGACGCCTTTCTAAGCAATCAATGACATCTTACATTTCAAATACATCGGTATAAAACAGCTGGCTGAAATATACATCATATAGTAATAAAAATTTGATCTGAGAAAACAAAATAAAACAGTCAGGTGAGAGCGGAACAAAGGGTCAAACGTCATAGGCAACCTTGAAGAGGTGGGTTTTGAGGAGCTTAGCAAACGATGTGACCGTGGTGTCATGTCGAATGTGCAGTGGAGGATTTTAGGTCTACCGGGTGGTCCCCCACTTGACAAGTCCTCGATGATGATGATGATGAGGTCGACCGATTAATACTCAGGGTCATTCTACTACGTAAATGTCAATTTTTCTGTTTCTATACTTTACAGAACTATTTAACTTAAAAAATATACTTTAATATCACGTTGTATTAATATTTTAAAGTAAATATGTTGTTTGAACAAATACACCTTCTTGAGCCATCTCTGTGGCAATATATATGTTAAATTAAATATCAAGTTAAAACTATAAAACAATATTAATATAACTATATTAATTAAATATTAAATAGAGTAGTTGGGGAAGGGGCACCTGATGGCGGAGGGCCAGATGGTGTAACATGTTTTACTATATACTACTATAATTGTTTCTCATTTTACTTATCAGAAGTGTTCTCATGGTTTCATATGAAGATGTTGGTTGACGTTATTGGTGTTACCTATACTTTTTTCTTTAGGAAATAAGCAAGCAAGCAAGCAAAATGTATTTATATAGCACTTTAAAAAATACAGAAGTATTCACAAAGTGCTGTACAAAAAATGTAATATGCATGAAATGTACAGCACATATAAGACACAAAATACAAGTACATGTAAAACAATAAAATCAACAAAGCCAATGCCTGTTGTCGAAAGTCTAAGAAAACAGGTGGGTTTTAATGGAGAGATTTATAAACACACCGTGAAAAAACCTGTCTGATGAGTAGAAGTAGAGCATGCTACACTTTGAGCTTTCGCTTTGTTTTGGGCACACTCAGGAGCAGCTGGTCAGCTGAACCTGAGTGAACGGGTGGGCGTGGGTGCCAGAATTGTAACAGCTCAGAGATGTACATTAAGGTGGATCTAAACCATTTAGGCATTTTAAAGTCAACAAAATAATATTTATACTGTATATATCTGTATACTGTATATCCAAATTGATTAAGTTACACCATTTAATGAATATACCATGATAGACAACATGTGGTTTGATGCCCTGTTAGGAGTCATTGGTGTTTTATCAGTGGTGTTATATCAGGTGTTATATATATAGTGGTGTTTTATCAGGGTGACACCAGTGACAAACAAGGATATTAGGTCTTACGGTTTGGTGTTACTGCTTTTAAAATGTGTAATAATCGACATGATAATAATTTTATATTCAGGGAATCTGCTACACTCAAGAGTTAATGTATAACACTAGTGACAAATTGACGGTACAAGAGATCTTTAAATAAATGCACAAAAAGGTGATATGTTAGAAAATTACATGCATTTTAAGACATTTTGTCATTCCAAAAGTGGACATTTCTGTTGAATGAACCATCAGCTTATTATGTTTTGATTTATGAATGAACCTACAATTATTTAGAATTATTTATAGGTTACTTGATTGTAATCTATAAAGCTTTATTTTAATGAACGTGTCATTTCCTTATAGAGAGTTGTTACATAAGAGGCCAGCAGACATTCGTGAGTTTGCAGCAGGTGAGTTGTAAACTCATATTTCTCTATCATTTTATCAGTGTTTAGTTATTGCTTTTTCTCACTAGTGCATGTGGACTCTTTATAGATCACTTCAGCAACCCCAACCTACGTATTCATACTGGCACCCGAATGCAAGAGAACATGGAACAAAACCCAGATTACTAGCTGCCCCATAATGCCTCCTCCTTTATATTTCTCTAGAACTCTGTAAAGGACTAGGTATATCACACCAGAAACTCTGCTCCCCAAGTAAATCCTTCCTGCATTGGAAGGCTTGCTAATAGGCAAGATGTATATTTGACCCTGTTCCTAATGAGAATCATTACAGGTTAATGAGAGGTATGTCCCAAAGGGTGTTACTGACATTACAGCAGGGGGTTTTCCATAGTGTAATGTAGGCTTCCTGAGTATGGTTTCTGCTGATTGTTATCTTAACTTTGTTTTATGTTAACTAAAGTTGTTCATGTGGACAAAGTTTGACAACCAGAAATATACTACGACACACTACAGCATTGGAAAATGCATATACAGGTTATTAATACAACAAATTTAGAAATAGATGGATAATCATTGCATTAGAAGCTATGATGGATGTGCATACTCACTAGACCAATAAACTAGATAGCTACATGCTGGCATCATTGTTCATTAACTCAAAAATAAAGTTATGTCGTTTACTAACCTGTCATGATTAATGTATGTTTCTACAATACATTTTCTGTTTCTGTCAGATTTGAAAGGTAATTCAACATCTAAGCAACTCACATTGACCAAACATTTATGTTAAAGTAGGGTTACAACTGTAGGCTACACTTTTTTGCACACAGACAAACATTGACAGTTTGTCGTCAGGATTGTTGTTCCTGCTTGTGTGCACAGCCTCTACAGTACTGTACATTACACAGGCTGCCTTGAAAGCAAACCTTGCACAGCCATTGCAGTCTTTTCATTGTAAACATACAATTGAAAATGCAATTACTAGTTCATAGCTCAGTTCACATCCAACACTCCTTTTCTTCAATATATATTGAAGGACCATTGTTAACCTTTTGAACAAATCATTCATGCACGCACACTCGTGCACACGCATACTTCCCCAGGGGAAGTATGCTAGGAGAACTGCATGTAGCTAGGGGAAGATCCCCTAGATACTGTTGTCAGGTAACCTCACACCTTCATTGTAATATAGAGAAGGCTTGAGGAAGGATGCAACCTCATCGCAGTTGTTAAATAGTAATAACAAAAATACAATTAAAAGAAGAAACATCTGCTCCGTAAGTAGTCTTCTTTATCGAGTTTATTGTATCTACAATACTATATCTTCTCAATTTATCAAGTTTTAAATGTTTTTGCACATGTATTTGTAAGTTTTTTTTTCACATTTAATTTGTGATTAATAATACATTTCCATATTCCATATTAAACGCTGAATCAATATTATAATTTAATTAGAATTAATACAAATTAACAAATGGTATATATTTTACATCACTTTAATTAAATGCATGTACATGAAAAAATTTTGTTTATTTAATTCCATTGCACTGCGATTGTTTTCTTAAATTGTACATGTACTACTGTACACACTTCTTTGAAATTAGCATTGTTGTTAATGCCATGATGTACAACAGCATACTCAAATAATAAGTTCAATTAAAAGCAAACAAGTAAACAACACACTCAAAGTAGGTGAAGGCAAGTTAAATGAAAGCAGGCCCTACAAAATTAAATTATTTACCAATGCTGTTCTTGGACCACAATAAGAACAAAAGCTTGTTTCCCCCTCACATATGGCACCCTCCCACAAGGAAGGTATCTTAGTAGGTAGCTAGGCAGGTATGAACAAAACCTCTTAGAGGAGAAATTACAGTAGGACAGAATAGTGAACATACATGTATTTCCTGAGACAGGAACCATTTGTCAACTTCCCGTATGACCTGTGACATCTTTGCATTCCTGGCTTCCTTTACAAAGGAATATACATGCATGCATACGTGCAGATGTACAGTACGTATGTACGTATGTATGTATATCAACAGTTGTGGTTGACATTATATGTACTGTATGCGTGAACAGACAAATAACAGTTAACCACACCTGCCTGGTAAGCTGAAGAAACCAGTAGTTTCCACCATGTCCCCCAAAGGAGGAGGCACAGCTGTCCTCCTGCTGATCCTGGCCCACACAGCCTTGGGTAAGCAGCATCACTGTCAGTGTAGTGCCACTGTGTGGTGCAGACACTGCCCTGCCCTCTACCCTCACACTACTGGTGTTGTACTTTTTGTTTCTAGCTAAGAACCAGGAGGATGTTGCTCTTCAGGATGCACAGGTCAATAGAAAGACCACGACTCTGGTAGGTATACACACACACACAGGACAACTGATACATCATATTAATCCCTGACATACCGGTTAGTTATTGGTGTCATTCAGATGATGATGATAAAAATACATGTTTTAACCTAATGTATATGCATGTCTCCTCCAAAAGAATATATTGCCTCCAGGCATCATTGTTATTTAGATGTGTTAGCATTATTAGTGAATGTAGTGTATATACTTTATAACTGGGTGAAAGCTGAATACATGTAATTTAAAATTCAGAACACAAACTATATACCCAGTATTGTGATGCTGGAATGGTGAGGCGAGTGCAAACGAACGAAAAAAGGAAAAGACAGAGGGGATGGAGGTGCAGGAGAGGGGATGGCGAGCCACACGCTCGGTGTTTACTTAACTTAAACTAAATGAAACACAGGGACTAGCAAAAACAAACTTAAACAAAAAGGCGTACACAGTCATGTAGCGCAGAACAGAAAACATGAACATCAACTACACCTTTACAGGCACGTGAACATGTACAAAATGTGAACAATAACCCACACCCTTTCCCCGGAGTTACCGGTCTTTATGCCCTCACGCCCACACGGCTGACGGCAATCAGCCTGATTGCACGTGAGGGCGTGAGGCACTGGGGGTGTGGGCAGTCTCTCTCCGGCGGTACTACCCCGGCGAGACCAGGAAAGCGTTACAAGTATATACATATATATACACTTAATGTACCCAAATGTTATTTTTCCTCCACAGATGATAAAATGTTTGAACATGGGTGAGATAACTTTATTATATTTACAACTGTATTATTGTTGACATCTCTGTTGAATAGTGACACAAATAGCAGCAGCAGTCCCGGTGTGTTGTAATATGAAGGGTTGTTGTGTTACAGGAAACAAAATGCCAACGCTCGAACAGATAAAAAATCTCTTGAGTGGCAGGTATTTTTTATTTATTCATTTTTTTCCCACATGTATTTGAATATACAGTTGCAAGAAAAAGTATGTGAACCCCATGGGGTTCAATTAAACCATGGCAACATCTAATGTTTGTGTAGTATTATTTTCAGCAGAATGTGTTTTTCTATTTTTGTGACTTAGATGAAGTTCAGAACACATTTTATGACCAATTCATGCAAAACTCCACGTAATCCCAAGGGGTTCACATACTTTTTCTTGCCACTGTATATAGTGTACATTTCAATAAGAAGATAATATTGTCGAGGATATTACGAAACACTTTCTTGCACGAACAAGCTTTTCTGTCTCGGCAGTGTCACTGACAATCAACTGCAGGAATTTCTCTCTGTGGTGTCTTCCATCCCTGGTGTTGACCCCAATAAGACCCCCCGCATAAGACCCTCCGCAGCTCCACCCACAACTGCAGCTGTATGGGCACACACACACATACACAACCATTTGTAAAATCATGAAAATATGTGACGTGTAAATGTTATTCCAATATATAATGCTTGTTTTGTGTTTTAAATAGCATTTTTCATTGGCATACAATCAATTCTTAAATATGAGGTCTGCATTGTTGATGCTGATTTCTTTCTCTGTTTTTTGCCCTTTTTATAGCAGTTGACTATGAGCCTGTATGACTGCACACGTCTTCAATCCATGATCAAATTCCTAAGGAATTCTTCGGTAATCTAATCTAACATTTGCAGCTATATCCTATACAACCTGATGGCCCAGTGGATATCACTGTGGCCACACAGCCAGCGAGAAGGTCCCGGGTTTGAATCCCGGTCATTGTTGTCTGTGTGGGTTTCCCCAGCTTTTAAAAAACATGTTAGGTTAACTCTCCAGCCAGTGCCATCTGACAAGTGTATGTGACAATAAAAGCACCTTTACCTCTATATTTATTGTGTCCTATAGTCTTACCATCTTGTGTGTAAATGTTCTACTATTTATTCAGGTCAACAATTCTACCCTGTACCTCTGTATTATTTGTCTTTCCTCCAAATGAATCACGGATGCCATTTATTGTGACCCCCCCAGGATCCCATTGCATGTTTCATGAAGGCATTTGCAGCCCCGTTCTCCTGGGTGGTGTTGACCTCAAACTCTCAGTGCTACACAGACCCAGAGGCCTACAGTAACATGTTGTGGGCTGCCAAACCCCTCATACCAAACCTGCCTCCTGCAAACATGAATTTGCCAGAGTTCATGCGCATGAAAGAGATGTGAGTGTGATCTGTGTATCTGACGAAAAGACTTACGATGATTATGTCAACCTTCACTTTTATTTTTATTATTGTACTGTATGTAAAATGGTTGCTTCCAGGATGACAATGTTGAAAGAGGTGTTTGGTTCCCTGTCTGATGACCAGAGAAATCAGATCCTTAAATTGGCAAATAAACAGGTCATCTATAACTACTGCACTGTGAACTCCAAGACAGCCAATCCTGCCAATCAAAAGTCACCTGGTGAGAGCGAGCACTAACCCAGTCACATACAATATCTAATGTACAGTTTTTCAGTCAGCAGGTTAGTTAACACGATTATCATCATTAATTGAATTGTTTTGTGAAAATATACACTCATTTAAAATCTGATGACTGCAACACACTTCAAAGAAGTTGGGACATGTAACATATTTCCTTTACATACACTTATTAAATGTGTGGGCAGTGACACTGAAGAAACCCGTTTGTGATGTTTAGCAAGTGGAATTGTCCGCCCATTGTCCCTCAACAAAGCATACTGCCAGTGTGCCACTGTCCATCTCACATGAGGTCAGCATTGCAAACCGTTTGGAAAATAATATATGGGTAATTTACACCTATGAGTGCACCATTAATGTAGAAGGAATATACTGTATATGCAATATAAAGCAACATATTCTGCTGTCCAGGTCTTTTCTAGGAACATGCATGCATTTTCCAGTAGGACATTGACAGAGTAAGCAAGCAAGTACTAGAGAGTGTGGTGCTAGATTTGCTTGTCTGCAGCCCTGATCTGTTGCTGATTGAGAATGTGTGGTGCATCATGAAGCACAGAATAATGCAACAAAGGCCCTGTACAATTGTACACTTGATGACATAAATAATGGAAGGGGGGGGGGTATACATTACAAACTTTTGTGTTTGTGTTTTGCAGCTATCAAATTTTAAATTAGTGTATACTTTGACAAAACAATTAAATTCACATGGTAAAAGTTTGCATAATGTGTTGTTGTAATAGTGTTTCCAATATAGTACAGCGTGAATGGAATTCCCAAATCACTTATTTTAGTTTTTATTTAAATTTTCCATACAGTCCCAATTTTTTTGTAATTGGGGTTGTACATCATTATCGTTTATAGGCAACCCATTTATATTGAAGTATAGGTAAAAATAAATTATCTTAATTATGATTTGATCACTGTTAGTATGGTGTTGTGTTAATCTCTAATCTGTGGTACTAGTATCAGATACTCTGCTGTTTATCTCTAATCTGGGTATCTAGCATCAGATACTCTGATGTTTATCTCTAATCTGGGTATCTAGCATCAGATACTCTGCTGTTTATCTCTAATCTAGGTATCTAGCATCAGATACTCTGCTGTTTATCTCTAATCTGGGTATCTAACATCAGATACTCTGCTGTTTATCTCTAATCTGGGTATCTAACATCAGATACTCTGCTGTTTATCTCTAATCTGGGTATCTAGCATCAGATACTCTGATGTTTATCTATAATCTGGGTATCTATAATCAGGTCATCTCTGCCCCTCCAACATGGAGTGGCTGACGATGGAGGTCATGAGTCTGTTGGGGCCCTTCCTTTCCCGTTTGAAATCCAAAGATGTTGATGCAATTTCCAAAGTCCAGGTGGGTGTTTGGTATTCTATATTGACAATTTTGACAAGAGGACCAATATAAGACACTCGTTTGTTTTTCACTGTTATTTAGATGTGTCTTTTCTTCAACACATCTGATTTTAAATCTACCTTCATGGAAGTAAAAGAGATAGACCCTTCTCTGGCCAGGAGCTTTCTCAAAAAGGTTAAAGAGTGCGTCAGTGTAGAGGAGTTTTCAGCGTGTGTGGACAGGTGAGTGTGTGTGCACGTGCTTGCATGCAGTTTTTGAGAAAAACCTTGATATTCAACTTTCAACAGGACATCTTAAGCCTTGCTTGAGATATTTACAAAGCAAACAATATGATTTTTTCTGTATATATTTGCATTGATTTGTGTTTGCATGAATATTACTTTTACTTATATAATCGCACATCAGTCAAATTGTTGCATGTTTTTCAAATACAGATACAGATACAGATACAGATGTTGCATGTTTTTCAGATAATATAAAGCGTAGTAAAATAAACTAGTAATTTTTTTATCCTTTCAATCTTTTACAAAGGAGAGTTTTGAGAAATTGTAATCTCATAGTTTTGTTGTGACATAAATACTCAAAGATAAGAAAACAATGGTTACCTATTAATGTGTGAATATCGGCAACATTTTTACACTTACACCAAATGGTTGTGTACCACATTTTTTACAGACTTGGAATTCTATCCTGTTTCTATGACGACACTACATCTATGAACTACACACTGAAAGTGCGCTTCCTTTCACAACTTAGCAAATGCCTGAACTCTGATGCCAAAAAGGTCTCGTTGCGTTATTCCATATTCCATATTCATTAAAGTGGCGGTCTCAATCTGTGGTTTTGATTTGCAGTATTCTTTAAAAATAAAAATAAATATAAATGTTAAATATTGAAATTATATAGAAAAAGAAGCATTGTCTTTATGCAAATGTAGCAGGGCCGGCCAATATGAGCACGTCTTTTACTGACTGACTAGTACTAGGTTTTTTACATTTTTTTTCTGGGAAACATTCCATTTGGTTGTACAATTTAGTTAAGCAGGGCCGGCTACATACATAACCATTGTTATGTATGTAGCCTTGCGCTACATTCTAAAGTAGGTGGTGGTAATGCACCATGTAGACAGTAGGTGGCGGTAATGCAACAATAGTGTTGGCGCTCAACTACTGTGGAGTTTCAAGAAGGAACCTTACATGCTACTGTAAACTATGTACAGTATATTGGCCTATGTTGTTGGCCATCTGAACTAGGCTTTCCTAGCTTTTACTTGTTTTTATTACTACAGCAATAATACTTGTAGAATTACATTTTAGTCTACATCATTTTGTGATGTAATCAAAAACAACTTTGTCATTGTTTTACCTCCACGCCTTTCCAGCTGAAAACCCAGCTGGTCCAGACTTTGATGGCAGCCAATGTCAGTGGCCTGCTGAGTGACCTGGGCTCTGGTGTGACTGTACTCACGCCTGCACAGCTGTCTAAATTCCCTGCCGCGGACCTCACAAAGGCTCTCAAAGCCCTGGGCCCCGACACTACTTGGACGCTAAACCAGGCCAAAGAACTGGCTAAGAAATTGCTGTCAGGGAAGCAGGTACGATGGCTCTGCAACACAACTACTGACCTTGTAAATGGACTGCATTTATATAGCGCTTTTATCTTTACAGTATTTTGCCTCACGTTAGCCCATTCACACACACATTTACACACCAATGGCGATTGTCGCCATGCAAGGTATGACCAACCACCTGGAGCAGTTGCTTACAGTTGCTTACAGGTAGGTCAACACAGGGGTTTGAACCCAGACCACTAGACCATCCTGCCTCCCAACCTGCAGGCCCCACCTTGTGTTATTGTCATATGTACTCTAAATTGACAACTTGTTTGTTTATATACCTTAATGTATTATTATCTTGGCCAGTGTCTTCCACCACAAAAATGTTCGATCTGCAGATGCAATGTGCCTGTTCTCCACATGGTTCCCCCACTAAGCCTCAGATCTTTGTCTTGTCTTTCTTGTATCAGGTGGTGAGCGCTACTGACCTGCTGTCTCTGGGCTCAGCTGTGAGGGGAGTGGCGCCCTCCGTGCTCAGGAATGCCAGCCTTCAGGACCTCCTGGGCAAGGAAGATCTGAAGAACATTACAAGGGAGATGAGCCGAGGGCAAAGGAAGGCCTTGCTGGAGGGGGTCAGTAAATACAATATGAAAGCAGATGAAAATGATTAAACCTTTGCATAGGTATAGTTGAAGTTGGAAATTATGTGAATACAATGTATATACTATATAATATAGCAATACTATAGTGTATACTGTGTGTGTGTGTGTGTGTGTGTGTGTTCTTTCATTTGTATTAATATAAACTTTTGTGAGGTATGTGCATTTTTGTTAATTGTTATAATATAGCAGGCTTTAATAAGAATATACTATAAATACTACAGAAACATTGAAATTACATTTTAAAAAGCTCTGTACAAGATCTATTAATAAATATTTAATATATATTTATATGGCAATATGGATACTTGTACTATACTATGTATTATTCCACAGCAATTATCAATGGGGAGAAATACCTCATAGAGAATATTGCAGTACGTGTTTTTAACCGTGCGTGTAAGGATAGACATTACACAACAGGTGAATGTGTTTCCTGCAGCTTCGTGGGGAGAACGCCTCCGAGCTTGTGAGGAAGCTCTCTGGCCCGCTGCTTTCCAGCCTGTCTTTAAACATGCTGAACAAAGCGAACCTCACCTCTCTGGACCAAGTGGATGGTAAAGACTGGAGCCAGGCGCAGGTAATGTTTACTGAGTTTCATCACTGACCATGCCAAGGCAAAAGAGTCTTCCAACACTGGTACCATCATGTTTTTCTTCTTTTATATTTTTAGTCTGCTTTTCTGCTCAGAAGGCTATTGGGGGATACGATCAAACCAAGTGATATTAGGTGAGAAATTAACGTACAATATGACACTAACAAAATACCTTTTTTATGGTAACAAGTAGGGTTGCATGATATTGCAATATTGATAATGAAAACTGCAATATTAATATTAATTTCAAACATAAGTAAAAACAAACGTTTTGGGAAATAGCATCAAAATACTGTAGATGCATAACATATCAATGTTTCTTAATTATTCATCTTAATCTTAACATATGGATTTATTTCATTGTCATATTGGACTGGTACAACAACAGTAATTCCAAGATACAGAGGAGGCCTTCTCTTTGGCCACTAATGTTTCCTCTTTCATCTCCATTGTGTTGTTGTCTACCTCAGCCACACATCTCACTTTTCTGTCTAAATGGAACATAACTAAGCCACACAGCCAACAGACGCATATTTCCACAAAACAGAACAGAATATTGCATACTTTCTGCAACATGTTCGATATGACATTGAGCAACATGATATTGCGATAACGATATTGAATCAATGTATTGTGTACCCCTATACCAGAGCCATGGAAAGAGAGAGTTACGCAAACAGATGTTCGAAATTTTCAACGGTCACATGGTTGATAGAGAGGCAAAATTTATGGCAATAAAGTTCCAGGAAGTGCTTGGTGGGCAATTTGAATATATATACAGATATATAACTTAATTTTTGGGTAATTAGTAGTCCATAAATGCATAGATTTACATTTAAATTTGAATTTATAGGGTACTTTTTGTATTTAGGCTAACTTCTGGGAACTACTTTGAGGCTTCACAATCCACGGCTGCACCATTGCTGCTCCACCATTGCTGTGAGACAACAGTCCATTGGAGTGAACGGAGATGACGCGACTCTCTCTGTACATGGCTCTGCCCTATACAAGCTGTAAAGCCCCAGTGAAATCCAACAGTGTAACATGAGGTTAATTGCCCCCTTGTACTTAAAACAGTAAAATAGTTACTTCAAGTAACAGACATGGCGTTCCAACTTAAGTCAAGTTCTTTTCTTGGCTTGATCCAGACAAGTCAAAGAATGGCAGAAACAATCTGCCCATCTATGGTGCCTATGGAAAACCCTATGGCTAAACCTTGTGAATTGTGCCATAAACCTTTTGAATTGTGTATTTACTTCAGAAAATACACACTTGTGACATTAATGTTATCACTGACTGATACAGGAAGCTGGGGTCAGCCATTCAGGGGATGGTCTGTAGGATGATTGACAGAGTTTCTAACAATGACTCCATGGAAATGTGTCAGACTATGTCAGAGAATCCACAGTGGCTGTCTAAAACACAGGTACACACACGCACACATTCAACCACATGGAAAAAACATGTCAAGATGAAAATATTACCTTAACATACACACACTTTGTTGCAGGTGATTTGTGCTGCACAAAAACTCTTCATCAGTTTAGAGCAACAGAGACCAGGCTATTTCCAAAACATCACACAGGTGGAGCTGAATGTAATCCCCACTCTCTTCCTGATTCATCTGACGTAAGCTCTCTCTTTCTCTTTTTTTCTCCCCTCCCACACACAAAAATGCATTTCCAACTGAATACAGTAGAATAATCGTTTGCTACTGTACTTCCTACCGCTGCCTGTGCCAGACCTTCCCAGATACGAGGCCTGCCGGACTCCGTGTGCCTGGTCTTTCTGGACAAGATGAGAGTGGCCAACCTGAGCTCCCTGCCTCTCCCAGCCCCTTCTCGCCATGCGCTGACCGACAGGGCTCTGAGCTGTCTGACCAATGTGACCACATTAGCATATTGCCACAGCCACTGTCATTACAAGTGCATGTTAGAGTTAGCGTGCTGTAATTGCATGTAAAGCAATATAATAAGTCATTGCTTTATTTTGGTTATTCAGGGATCTAGCGTATCTGGTCTCTCTGGAGATGACATGTTGAGTCTGGGGCGACTATTATGTGAGGTGCCCCCTTCCCAGCTGAGCCTCTTGGCACCTGAGGCCCTTAACCAAAGCCTGCTGGCCATGGCCTCCTGTCTACAAATACCCCCACAACACATGGTGAACCTAAGTCGTCTGGTGAACCAAACCTACGGGTAAGGCCAACCCCTGTGGACGTTTGAGCTTATAGTCTAGTTTATTTACATGCATTTAAGCCAGCAACTTGTTTGTTTGTGAGACAGTGAGTCAAAGTGAGCCTGTTGTATTCCTATCTTCTGCAGGGGCCCATCTAATTGGACTATGGAGACTATGCAGTCCTTGGGACGCTTCCTTGTGTTGGATGCTGTTGCTGTGCATGCTCTACCCCCCACAGTGTGTTGATGTCCATCTCACCGCTATTCACTTTAGTAACCTTTTGGAAAACATGTGCACATTTTGTACACATTTATTTGGGAGTTCATTCAGGGCTGCAGAATAAAAATAATCCATTACCTATAGACATATTAACATTTTACTTTGGTGGCATTGTTATATATTGTGGAGTGTCACAGGGTCAAGACCAACCAGGGTTGGGAAGTAACTGATTACATGTAATTAGTTACTTATAATCTGGTTACAAAAAAGTAACAAATCCATTAGTTACGTGCTAAAATTGTGGAATCAATTTACAGCTATTTTTTTATTTTTTATTAGACGATTATTTCGAGGACTACTTTCAAATATAAAAGGGATATTTGCAGAAAAAAAATTTATAAATCAAATGGGATGTTCTCTTTTTAACCTTTCATTAACATCAATCAATAATTGAAATAAAGTCCTGCCTTAATCAGATCCCCTGCGCAACATAAACTGTCACAGAAATAGAAAGATTTGGCGTACCAATGCAGTAAATTGCTTTGGATGGCATTTAAAAGAACAATGTTTATGCGTGAAGTAATCTAAACGTAATGGGAAGTAATCAGATTATGTTACTAAAATTAGGTAATCCAAAAATTACGTTACTGATAAATCAACTATAATTTTAGTCTGACTGCATTTATAAAGTAACTGGTGGGGACAATCAAAGCTCCAATAAAGTGTCCCAGGTCGTTTGTCAAACAATAGTATATTTAATTAAATCGAAATTGTATGAATGT
>JAODLL010079510.1:0-15791 GCA_026546735.1 Forbesichthys agassizii | reverse complement strand
GGGGGTTTGATTGCGGAAAGAGATTGGGAGAGAGAGATGGGGAGAGGGAGGGAGAGAGAAGTGGAAAGAGACAAAATCATTACAAAATGTGCTGTCTGTCACAATAGAGTATTGACACGTAGAGAGAGAGGGAAGGATAGAGAGGGGGAGAGAGAGAGAGGGGGAGAGAGAGAGAGGGGGATAGAGAGGGAAAAAGAGGGGCAGAACACATCCCAAGTCCTAACAAATCATCTCTATTTGCCATTGGTCACAACTGCCTTATGTCAAAATAGAGTGCATTGACACAATGGCTTTAGTTTACATTGTGCATGTGATGGACAGATGCAGGTCCACAAAGAAGAAATCCCAACACGGTACTTGCTTCCACCCAAGTACCTAACCATCATTTCACTAACTATGGTAGCGGATGGTTTGAGGGTTAGTAGGGCTACATTCCCTCCACCCATGAAGCAGTTGGAGTTTGCTTTGCAATATTACTTATTCAATTGGGGGATTCATTATTAATTAATTCATTATTATTCATTTTAGATTTGCAATCTGATCAAATTCAACGTATCCGTGCAAGTAAAGTTGATTGGATCATTTTACTGATTGTTTTATTGAAGAGCGCTGAGCAATTTGTGCAACATTGGGCTTTGTTTGGTACAGTGTAGGATATTATTTGGGTATTAGATACAGTTCATGCCGTTTATCTTAACTGGTGTGCGACAATGAAAATCTTCCATGTGGGTTTTCTGGCAGAGGAAAAAATCCCGACCAAAAACCCCAAACATACCCCAAGCTGAGAGATTTATAATTTGTTGGGCTGACTAGCAAACAAACCTCAAGTTACTGGCTTGTGGACGCCAGTGGCACGTCGCCTCACATAACCTCAGTGACCCTGCACTACGAAATCGAGAGTTACGATGACGCTGCAGGACTACAACACACAGAAACAGCACTTGGCTCCTGTTATTTCATCTTAAAACACCACCACCATAATTAGTGACAGTTGGCGGGTTGGAGTTAGCGTCTGATGGCAATTTTAGAATGCAGTCTGGCTAATTGGCTATAATGGCATCCCGCTGGACTGCCCTTCCTCCGTCTCCCGGGACAACGGGCAGGAAGTCAGTCACACTGCCAAATGGGCGGGGTCAGTGCAGTCACTTCCTGTCTAGCCACTAGGGGGAGGAAACCATATGAAAGTACATTCTCCTTATTTGGTAAAGCAAACAGCGTTAAGAGTCTAGCCAACACAATCCCTTGTCATGTAGGCATATCTACTGCAGTTAGCAAACGTTAATTGTGTCCTTATGAATCTGTCTAGAACTGTGTCTCCAATAGTGTGTACGAAGCCCCACATTTCACACAACATAAGTATCCCCCGTTGCCGAGCAGTTATTGTATGCGGTAACTTATTTCCTCCATTTTATTGAGCATTAACTTGAGAAAATATTTGAGCTGGAGGAATGTGGACCTGTAATAAATGTTATTAGGTAATTTAATGTCCCACACACGCAGAGGAAACACATGAGGAGTGCTGAGAACTGTAGTGGTCAGCCTTCATGTCCTGTCTGTCTGCCTGTACAACACGTCTTGATTCAAAACGACATCATTTGCACCTTCTTGATTTTAAAAGCATTGGTGAAAGAGAGCTAGAGTCCAGCCAGGAAACCAAAGGGGCAAAGGCATTTAACATCCATAAAAACACAACCGACCTGTCACCGGCTGCACAGAATAACTTCTAGCCCTGCTTAAAATCTCATTTCAAATTTCTCTTAATTATGTTTCGTTGTCTGGCAAACCCTAATGCAACCATGAGTTTTAACAAACTTTCATGAAATGTATATTACGATTATTGAATTTGTCAAGGCAAAGATGACTTTGATGGTGGTAAAACACCATCCTTCAAGGACGTTACCTTGGGGATAAATTGTCTGGTATGGACTGGTGTTTCAGCCTCCTAGCAGCAACTCAACACTACGCTGGACTACTTCTTCAGCTTTCCACAAGGATTTTCTATTGGGGTCACATCAGGCGAACAGTAACCCCAAAGTACAACTCTAATTCCACGTTTCACCTGGTTGCCATTGTTTTTTTTTTACTCAACAAAGGATGTTTTGGGGTCTCGCTCACAGGCCGTACGAGGTCTGCTGTCCCGTGCCAAGGGTACGTTTGCGGCCCATTCATGTACAGGCAGAGGCAGCGCTGATGAAAGACTACAATGCTATGATGTTCTGTACACAGTGGTTAGGTGAGACCGCAGCAGCAAATACATTTTTTTAAAACAGTGCCCAAATAGAATTATTCCTATTTGAACTGTACTTTTAAAAAGCGCAGTCAACGATTGTAAGCTAATACACGATTTTTTTCAATTTGTCAAATTCAGCAGATGTATATTCAGGCCTCAGTAAATAATCTGGTGTCAGCCCTGGCTTTATAAATGGGAACACAAAGTGGTGCAGACCACCCACACAAGTTGACAGAACATTATCCAAGCCTTGGCAATGTGAGTGTGTGGACGGGGCGGGGGAGGGGTGGGGGGGGTGGGGGGGGGGGTGTGGATGGAGGGGTCAGAGCTTCTGAGGGAGCACCCTATGGCATTGAAAGGTGAGGTGGTTTTCTTTTGACTACATCCGTGGGTCCAACTTTGAGTGTGGACTGGACACTGACCATATCCTATTTGCTCATTCTCAGAGACACAGAGCCATTGCCACAACCTAAAACATGCACAATGGTGCTTCCAGTAGAGAAAGAAGTTTCCTTGTGTAAGCAGGCCAAATATTCACTTTGTGAATAGGGCCTGGGCACGGTCCATTGGGAAGTTAGTCATTGCCTCATACTCTGGTTAATCGTTAAACTATTAAACAGTGTATAACCAATCTGTGTTGCTACAACTGTTTTGATTACCTCAGCTCTACCACCATTTAGAAACACTCTTGACTTCAAAATCATCGCACTTGCTCACCCTGACTGGTCCCCCAGCAGGGATTCCAGACTATAATCTCATTTTAATAAATTAAGATGAGAGCAGAGCCAGGCTGATGGTCAAAAAGCAGCAATTGATTTTAAATAGGAGCTGTGATGATGCCATGACATTGGCCTCTCCGGAGCGGGTCAGGCAAATGACAAGATAATTTATTTATGATGGCAAACAATATCAAATCAATAGTTTGGGGTCACTATGTGTTTTCTCTCTCTAAATGAGTATCGATTGAGAGTCTTTTGGTCTAACTATCTTGGTCATTATGGCTCTCATCGCTGAATTATACAAAGCTTCTGCCACACATGAGTGGCAAGTACAACAACCAACTGCGTATGGAACATTTAAGTATATGGCTGGTTTCACCATTAAAATGACAATGTGTGCTTTTTCATCAGATTTATGGGGATACATTTTGCACATTAATTGATGATGTCCATAGCCTAGCACTGTGCACTTACCTATATAGGTCAGAGTTGACCCTTAACAGGTCAGGAGTCAGCTAGAAACACACAAATTGACAAATGGAATGAAGGAATAATAACCAGTTGGCCAGTGCTTCAGCTCACAGCTGGAGAAGCACTTGAGAGAGCTTGCTGGGGGGGGCTTAATTCTTAGAAAACCAGTCTACAAATAGTCCATTTCCAAACACGAGTGTAACCGATGGGAGACTGGGACGGTAAGGAAGGCTAGCCTAGGTGGGAGGTATCCAGTGTGTTTGCCTTTGTTACAATATGTGTATTGCGACTTGCAGCGATGAGAAACAACAGAATGTCAATGAGATTTAGCGTCTTGAAGCAACGACTCACGTTGCAACTGGGTACAAAGTCTGGGTACAAAGTCAGGCGTCACGATTGAAGCGACTACGAATGGGAGCAAAAAAGGATATTGTTGACTGACTGACTGACTGAAACATCTCAGGTGGGAAATATACAAGGTGGATACCTAGGCAACCAAAGCATGTAATGTAAACAAGCGACCGATGTTCAGCTACAAAGCAAATGGCTGACAACACCCAAGTGCGCGCCCATGGTTTGCACTTGGGCTCGAACTGGCGACATCTCGATCACCCCACTCTACTGCTGCCTCAAGAGGAGGCGGGGCTTATACAGTATGTGGGTGTGTCATGTGGAAGGGAACATCAGTCATGACAGCGCTGTTCTCAACCTGGCGAGGTTGGTATGGTAATGGTATTAACAACGTAGGCTGTAAATGTGTCCTCAGGGAAGCCCCAGGGTCTCTAGGCTGCATTTGGTCTCTATAAGACTTTTTATGTTCTTGGCAACTATGGGGTTGTCCATGTATTTACACATGTATATACTGTGTATATATACCAGTCCTGTGATTTTCATGACTTATAACTATTATAACTATCCAAACCAGTGATGGCTGTAAGCCGCTACAATGAATTGTTGTGCTTTTGTTCTGGAACATAGCCCTGACCTTGTAACCCCTGATGTGCAGGTCATGACATGGTAGTGACCCTTCCACACCGCTAATATATAAAGGGGGGCCCTTACAAATATAAGCATAACACATTATGGAATGCTGACCATGCGTACAAAAAAAAACAAAACAACAAAAACGAAAAAAATCAATCCATCCATATCTATCTATCTATCTATCTATCTACACACACACGCACACACACACACACAATCCTATCACAAATCCAAAGCACAATTACTTGGTTTCTTTTATAAATAGTATAAATACATGTGTTTTTCACAACACATGTTGATTTACTTATTAGATATCAATTATGATATATTTTTATGTCATTCAATTAGGTCACAACTCGATGGATTAGAAGGAGTAGGCCTACATGAAACTGTGTGTGTGCGTGTGCAACTGGAGTGTGCATAATGAATTCATCATAGCAGTGACTAGGATCCACAGTGCCAGCTCCTTATGGTCGGTCATGCTAACAGCGTGATCTGTTTCTAACTGTGTAGCCCAGTGTGTTTCTAGGACCCTTGACAGAACCTTAAACACAAATTGACAGATATGTTAATGCAGGAGCTTACTGCATCATGAGCTTACAGCTTATATGCAGCTATCACCTCATCTTCATCAAGTAACACTTCACAGACAGGGTAAACGTACTGCATGTACATGGATAAAAACACATTTGCAGAGTTTTGGTAGCTAAAGCAATATAGTTTTGCAGCTAAAGCAGTTTTCCTTTGCAACTGGACACAAATATAAATGCAGACATCCCAACTCTACCGGAAGTTCCGGGAGTCTTCCGCAGTTTACTAGCGGCTCCCGGACCCCTGCACAAATATATTCAATCGCCAGGAAAATCGAGCGAGAGCAAGCGGTAAGAGAAAGAAATACAGCGCGAGAGAGTGGTGGTGGATGGAGGGGGTGTTAGTGTACGCTCGGGAGGGACGCCGATGACTCCCAGAAATGAGTTCCGGCTGGAAATGTCTGGAAATGTGTCAGACATTGCACTAGGTTTACGCACATAAATGTTAAGGTGCCTTTGGATACTGTCCATCTTAATCTAGTGGGTGAAAAAGACATTTGTACGCAGACGGACGCACAAATAGTTATGTGCTGGCCTGCTACAGCAAGCAGCTATTTTCTTCTTCTTGAGGTTTTCCTAAACGTCTTTTTTCCATTTCCACCCACCCTTGTATTGTCCCACCCTTTCTTCTTTGTGCTTACTATGGCAGGGAAGTTGAGGCCTATAAAATGCTGCGCTAAGCTCAAAGACCCAGCATCATGGCACGCACACGGCTCCCAACAGGAGCAGAGTCCTGCGGCTGGACTTTATTGGACTCTTATCTTTGAGACCAAACTATTCGCAGAATGAGCCTGATAATACTTTTCTGTGCGACTGGTTTTTATCTTCTGCTCTAACTGCTTTGAAATTTAGACTCGCCCGTGAGCTCAGGTGCTCGTATGTGCATGTGCATCTCAAATGTGTACGTGCACTTCAGCAGCATTTTACAATGCTACAATACCCGCCCCTTTTCGCCTGTCCCCCATTCAGTCAGGTTTTTATTTTTAATCTGACAGAAACTCCCTCAAGTGTCTGTTTTCCTGTTATAGCCTACGATGCTGATTTGTCCAACCTAGTTACAGTAACTAGGTTGGACATCTGAAAGGGGCGGGGCTTGGTATCGGTCAATTAGGTCATTGAGCAGACTCTAATCCAAAGGTACTTTACATTGAGTAGAATTATAATTACATTACAATGAGCAGATCTTGCTCAAGAATGCTAATAGGCCAAGTACAGGGCTGGAACCATGACCTTCTGTCTGAGAGTTGAACAACCAGACCAGACCACTAGACTATCCTGCCCATTTTAGACCATTTTCTGAGGCTGCACCTTTTGAAAAACCCCTGTATTTAAGCTGTGCTTGATGTGGGCCTATTTTGCATTGAAACACATCTGTAAGACATGTTCGCAAAATCTGCAGTAAAAATAGATGCAGACCTTCCCACATTTACTCACCGAGCGTAAGCAGTAGTTTAACAGGCTCCAGATGTGATTCTAAAAGACTTTATATGACATTGTACATCATGAAAATGATGTCCAGTGCCAGTGCTAGGAAATATCAGTCGCTTTAACAGTGCCAAACGCTTTGTGTATCTACACGTAACACTTGCTAAGCATCAATGACATCCAGACAGCACAGACCGCTGAAAGGAATGGCAAATAAAACATTTGCAACCAGCTTGTTGAGTCTTGTTGTCAATGGTAAATGGACTGCATTTATACAGCACTTCTCTAACCCTCCGGCCACTCAGAGCGCTGTGCAGTATTGCCTTCACATTCACCCATTCACGCACACACACATTCACGCCGATGGCGATTGCTGCCATGCAAGGTGCGACCAACCACCGGGAGCAGTTGGGGTTAGTTAGGTGTCTTGCTCAAGGACACTTGGTGAGGAGAACTTTTGGGTCACCTGTTGCTATACCCACTGGCGCCACTGTCGCCCTCCTGTATTATTGTTTTTTTTTCATGGTTAGATTTGTCGTCATTGGTAGCGTATATAAATCAACAAATCAACAGCAAACAGCTGCCATATTTCGCACAGCTTCATTTTCTCAACAAACCATCTAAAATATAATCTATAAAGATAAATAGCCAAATGTTATTTAATAAAAATAGGTTTTTTTTACATTTCAAATTTGAGAGAATTGCTTCCCATTTAAATGCCCCACCTCATCTAATCCTTACCAAGCACACACCGTATGCACAAAAAGCTAATGCTTGCAGCATAATACTCACCATGGAGTGCGTGTAGGACCGGCCCCAAGACTGAGATGTGATTGGTTCATGAATGACTGCGCACCCAAGATCTGCGTCAGCGCCAGGACACTGGGCACTCTTAGTCCGACGGACACGCGATTCCTGAGATTCTCTGGTGTTAGTAGCAATGCTGTTGACGTTACGCATGTATGCCTGGAACAGAGACAGAGGGAGGATAAGCTCATATGAATATTTCGTGCATTTTTATTCATCTTCGTGTTTCTGCATTACTTCAAGTCACTCAATCATGGACTTGCCTTCCTGCACTCATTTAAGTATAATTTAATAGCCGCATGTAATTCAATTTTCCCCAAAGGGACAGACTTTCTTCAAGATGAACATTTTGTTTCACTTAATTTAGATTTTTATTTATTTCTTTTCTTTTCAAAAGCCCTAACTGGGAGTGGAATAATACGATTGCAAAACAATTCAGAACACACCTGGAATCAAATCTTACAAAAGCCATTTAACACAATTATGTTATTTTTTTAGGAATTTCACGAAGCTCATACATACATACATAAAAACAGTATTGCTAGTATATCACTAGTATAGCCTCAGGAGTATTCTTTGGATTGTCTAAAGCCGACTGAAGGAAAGACTGCAAAATGTCTCATAATACTCCTGAACATATATTATGGCGGGGAGGGGGAGAGACCAAATATTTATTTCCATGGATGGATGTTTTTTTCCAATTTGATTAATATATTCCTCGCCCATTTGTGTGCCTTTAGGCAACACAACTACAAAACTGGAAAAAAAACACCTAAACTTAACGAGTGGAAGCCCATTCAGCCCAGTGCATTTCATATCGGCCTATATTAAAGGTATAATCAGTTATTCTGGATAAAGACAATTTATGTACATGGGAACTCGATCAAAACAAAATCACCTTTCTCTTCAATGGCATAGGGTGCTCCCTTTAGAAGCTCTGCCCCAAACATTAGAAACACATTGCCATGGCTAGGATAGTGTTGGTGTGCAGTCTACACCAGTTTGTTTATGTTCCAATTTACCTCAACAGGCGAGCGCTTGGCTCCCCTCTCCCCTCTGTTCCCAGCAGCTCCAGGCAGGCCGCTCGCCGCCTCATCCGCGTCCAGCACCGTTGTTGCCCGGTACGCCCTCCACGTGGTTGGGGACGCCTCGTCATCCGAGCCGCCGTCCACCCCGCCGGCCTTCTGTCCCGCCACCACTCTCCCTCCACCGCCCTTCTCGTCCATCGAGACGGCGCTGGCGGCACCCCGGTTTCTCCAGGTGCTCCTCACCGTCACGTTCCTCATCTCTGGCAGCGAGCAGTCGTCGCGGCCGTAGGTCTGGCTCCGCCAGCTGGTGACCGTGGTGGTGGAACCACCGCCACTCTCGAAGCACGACTCGGCATCGTTGCTGGCAGACTCCCGGTCCTGGCAGGGCCGTGGGGCGATGTCACTCTTGGGGATGGAGATTTCGTAAGGGATGGATATACTGCCGCGGTGGTCACTGGTGGGGCCTGCAGTGCCAACACACAGGGTTGAGTTAGTTACTTTTTAAATGTAATCCGTGGCAATTATTTGAATCAGTAATGTCATTTACGGGTTACCTAAAATATGAACCACAATCTGATGGCTTTCCATTACTTTTAGATTAGTTCATTTGAAACGCCACCGAGAACAATTTACCATATCTTTGTATTTTTGTGTATGATGCTCAGGGTGGCAGATCCTAGTTATTAAATGCTAACTGTTTAATACATTCTTCTGCAAACGCCCTTTTAAACCTGAAAGTATTCCTAGAAGTAACTAATATAAAAAAAACAAATACCAGTAATCAGATTGCAGTATTTTAGCTGGAAATGTAATGGATTAGTTCGTTTTTTTTTGTTATCAGTTACTTGTAACTGAATACAAATAATCAGTTACTTCCCAACAACACATGGTTGATAACAGAAACAGGAGGCGGAGAGCATTATAGCATGTCCTGCTTTAATGTATCAAGGGTCCAACTGTAGCCTACCAAATATCATGTTCAATGTTTAAAATCAATGAGTGAATGCTCTTATAATTAGCAAATGTTAAAAGGTGCAGTCAGCTACTGTAAGCTAAAAATACATGTCTTGTCAAATTCAGCGAATATCTCCCCAAGGTATGCTAACTGTCAGTTCTGTGTGCGCTGAAATAGAATAAAAAATAAAAACGTTCTCCCAGCCGTGGCAATGCGTGTCAAATTTTGGTGGCATCTGATGGAGCGCCCTATGGCAATGAACGGCGAAGCGTTTTTATTTTAGATTTCTCCAGCAATACAAAAAGACAAAATAATACCCACCTATGAGGATGTTACTGGTGGAGGTGTGCCGTTCTTTGGTCAGCATAGGTTCACTGGAAATACTACTACTGCGACTGCTGTTTCTGGAAGAGCTTGGGTCGTTGGGGTAGATGGTTATACTACTGGTCACAACGGGTTTGGTTGATATTTTGGGTTTGCCGTTTGCAGCCAACTGTTCCGACATCATCACTTCCTTCCGGTCGATCTCGACGATGGCCGGCTTGATGACTGCCTTCGAACTCAGCGCCTCCCTTGGGCTGAACACACGCCGGACCTCAATGCCCGACAACGAATGCAGGGGCTCCTGGGGCCCCCCCTCAGCCAGCAGCGGTCTGCTGTGGAGCTCCTCGTCAAACGAGCTCCTGGTGGACGAGCCCTCTGAATGAGAATCGTGTCCACGGGTGTATCTGGGATACTTGGGGTTTGGAATCCTGCTGCTTAGAGCGGCGGGAGCCACCTCAGTCACCGTTTCTGGCTCAGAGGGCCTTGAACCGATGGATTCTGTTTCAGAAGAGGAATGACCTTCTGACCCCTGGTCACTGTGCAACAGTGGACTGACATGGGGCCGATAGTCTTCATGAGCTCCATTGGGTTTGGAGAGAATGGAGGAACAAATGGGGACAGCTACAGCGGCCTGTATCCGGTCCAGTGATTCTTGAGCGGAGGCAGGTGCTGGGTCCTTCTCTACTGAGAAGACACTGTTCACTGTCCTGGCGCTCTCAGGCACCACGTCGGAGCTGTTCGACTCACTATCGCTGCCCACGTACAACTTGGAAAACTTGTCAACTTTGCTCTTTTTGTTTTCTACATCAGCTGATTTCTGAACAGCCCTCCAAGGCTTCTGATCATTGGCTGCTGGAGGGTATCGACTCAGGACAGAGACTTTCTTGCTATCAAAGGAAGAAGCATTTACAGAGCTGTGAAGGCCCCCTCTTGTCTTCTCCTCCGTTCCTCTTACTCCATTATCAGACACAGTTGGTGTAGCTGTGGCTTTGGGGGTCCGTTTGATCTTGTGAGCGGGACTGAGGGCTCGCCTTACCGTCTTGGGGGAGCTTTCCTCCGAGTGGTTCAGCTCTTTGTTCCTCAGCTTGGCCTCCCTCTTGTGCTGGGGAGACACCTCCCTGTTCCGGTGTTTCGGAGAGTTCGGCTCTGAGGCGGCGATGCTTCTGTATTTTGGCTTCTCCTGCCGGAACCCTCCCCTAACATTAATCTCTTCATTCTCTGCCTTGCCGTTCTCCAGGATGCTTGCGGGACTGTTCATCGCTCCGTTACCGTGGGCATCCCCGTTGCCGGTTCCATTCCCACCGACTCCGCCATTGGCGCATAGCTGCATCCTCAGCTGTTCTACTTGCTCGTTGAGCTGGCGAGCCCGACTCTGTTCCTGCTGGAACTTTTCCTGGAGTTCTCCGTTCTGAGACTCTGAGGTTTTCAGGTCCTTCTCAACTATCTCCAGCTGTTTCAGGCGGTTCTTCAGCCTCTCTACCTCCATGGTAAGCTCTTTCACCTTGTTGTCTTCCTCCGGTGGGCCTTCAAAGCTGTTCTTCTCATTCTCCGACTTGTTCCTGAGGCTGTAGTCCAGGTATTCAAGGCTCTTCTTGCGTCCCAGCAGCTTGCCGGTGAGAAGGCCCGTGGAGGTCAGCTCATTTTCAATGTGTGACCTCATGTAATCGGCACGACTCGGGTCCGACGCTGTGCCGAGGCGGGTCTTTTGACGCTCCAGTTGCTCGGTCAGTTTCAGAATTATCCTCTCATCCTCCCTCTGTTTGTCCTGTAGCCTCTTGCGCTCGCTTACAAAGGCCTGGGTGAACCCTTTGAGCTTCTCCAGTTCCACACCCAGGGCCTGCTCAGCCCTGTCCAGCTTCGCCTCAGAGCCCTCAAGCTCCTTCAGACGACCCTTGAGGGCTTCCATCTCACTGGAGAGCTTCTTGGTCAGGTTCTTTTCCTCGTTCAGGCTGAGACACAACTGGCTGCAGTCAGACTTGCTCTTCCCAAAGGCCTCTTCTAGTTTCTCCAGCTCGGCCATCCTCTGCTGCAGACGCTCGATCTCGGTCTTCAGCTCCTTGGTGAGGTTCTCCTCCTCCTCCAGCTTCTCCCTCACAGTGCGGCAGAGGTCTTCGGCCTTGCGCATCTCCTCGTCCTTGCCCTGAATCTTCAGCAGACGTTTCCTGAGGGCCTCCACATCCCCGAGCAGTGAGGAATTGCTTCCTTCTGCCTGAATGATCTTGTCCTGTGGAAGAGAGACGGCTGGCTGTTACATAAAAAACCATTATTATTGTTCTTACATTTACATTTACGGCATTTGGCAGACGCTTTTATCCAAAGCGACTTACATTTATTACATTTGTCAGTAGTTGGACAGGTCGTATGCCAGCAGTTATAAGCAAACAATATTCTAAATAGAACAAAAAGCAGCATAATGTCATTTTTACCACATAGTCAAACAGGTAATAGCCTAGCTAATAAATGTTGTTCTATATCAGTTTCATCCAATACCACTACTAGAGCATTTTATTTATTTCATCTTGGGTATCAAGATGCATTAGTCCGACTGATATACATGCATGTTGGATCAATGGCGATTTCAGTCCTGGTGGATGGCTAGTCAATCATATATATAAATACAATGGAATACAATGTTATAACAAAGAAATTACTTTGTGACAGATTGAGACACTTAGAATTTAACAGTAAACACTAATAATAATTGGGTTAAGAAAGAAGAAACTGTAATTTTAGCTGTAAATACGTGTATGATCGCCATGATCCATAATGTACAGGTGTATGCATGCATGCTACTACCAGTACTGACTTGCAGGTCTAGAAGCTCGTCCTCAGACTTCTGCAGTTTCTTGGTGGCCTCCTCCAGCTCGTCCAGCCTCCGGCCCAGACTCTGCAGCTTGTGCCGCAGGTGGCGACTCGTCATGTCCTTGTGGTCGGACATCGCTACACTGTGTTTTGTAGTGCAGCTCTCCTCGCTTGTGACGTGGGCGGAGTTATGTGACGACAGTGTTTTGGGAGGTCCGCATTTGTGTCTTATGGGATGGGTGGTTTTTGGTAAATGCCAAGCGACAACGTTTCGCACCCGGTGAAACGCTGATCTCTTCAAAACGGGGGCCGCCTTCTTTTCCTCAAGTAGACGTTTCTTTAGGGTGGCACGCAGCGCGAGTAGCCGTCATCTAACAGGGGAACAGGAGAAGACATTTTTTACAAATTTTCACATCAATCCACCATCTTGTGCGTTCTTAGCAGGTTGCCAGGCAGAAGAACACAGTAGGTCAACCCACCAGCACCGCAGCTGAACTGAAGCATGTTTGATGAGGCGCTAAACGCCCAGTGGAAAGCAACAGAGATGGAAGGAATGCAATCGAAAGAGAGAGAGAAGAGTAACTATCCAGCATACTCAGCATATGATTTCACAGTTCTGCCTGAATAATACGACGCAGAGAGCCCCCCAAACAACCAAGCCCCCCCCCCCCCCGCCCTTAGAAGAGTCGCATGAAAGGTGAGGCACGATTCCGCACATCATTCACACAATTAAATAATTCCCAAGTCTCTCTTCAAAAGAAATCACTCTGCAAACCTGTTCGGCCCGTATTAATAATAACTCACAGGTTTAGAAACCCGTGAATTATGACAACAATTCTTATAACATACAGCGCCACCCTTCCGCCACAAATGGTTTTCCTGCATAAGACACGCAGGTTGTCCATTTCTGCTGACATCGCATGCCTCAAGTGGCAACTGCATACGTCCCCTCCTCTCTCCCCCTCAAACACACACACACAAACACAGTCCTCGCCATGGCAACGGCTAAATCACGAGGTCACAACACAGACCCATTCCTGGACCATGGGGAAAGCAAGGTAGCAACAGCTCAATTTTGCCGTCTGTCAGCTGAAGCTACAGCCTATTAATAGTAGTGTTTGGTCATGGAGCCTTAAATCAAAGCTGTGTTCTACATCACTGACATAAGTACCGGGGTCATGGCTTGATCCTTTCAACAGCGGATAAGATAAATGCACCAGTTGCTTAACGCAAAATAAAGCACAGTTCTCCCTCATAGACCCAGCAGGTCGTTGTGATGGGAACACAAGCCATTAGCCGGGCTATCAGCATGGCCACTGCAAAGCCAAGCAGTGTGCTTTTTGTCTCATGAATGATTTAGGTCCTGGGCAATTACCTCTGTGGTATCTAAATCCACCGGTGCCCCCGCTGGTCATGTTAGGATATCGACCATATATATCGTCTGCACACACATCAGCTATCGACCCCCCAGGCAGCTCGCTACACCTCAACTGTGCCAGCAAAGGAGGCAAGCCGCGTTGCTCCTGGAGTTTAGAACCGAAAACAACTGTTTTATTAAAGGCTGGTTACCCCCACAATTTGACACCCAACAAATTGAAACGTGGTGTCCCTTTAAATGACTTCAAGTAGTCTACTGTGATTATGTAGGCCGTGATGTGGTTAGTACACTTACTTGAGTGTACATCTTTCCATCTGATGAACTCTATACAGTATGTTTGTGGTCTTGTGTGCTAGAAGGTAAAGCTTACCACTAAGGTTTATTCTGGTATGGCTTGGTGCCTTTCACATCTTTTCATTTGGTGTAAATCTCTCAACCCACAATTCATTAAAAGTCTTGTTCTACACAAACCAAAGCAACAAGACCAACATGGCAATCATTATTTAATAATAAAAATTAAAAAAAGGCAATGTGGAATTTAAAAGCACTTCGCTGTCGCGTTTTAATTATATTCTACTTTCATGAGGTCTGGTGGTTTGTTGCCCGTCTATGGGGGGGGGGTGTTTGAGCTGTACAGAAAGAGAAGTGCTCGAGTTGGGAGCCAAAACACCTTTGTCAATTAAATGATTTTGTCTTGCGTCAGCTGTTGCTAGTTAAATGAAGTGTAGACTAATTTATCTCTGCTGTCTCACATAAAGGCAAGTTGAGGTTGTCTGTCAAACATGCCTTGACATTATAATCTTGGAAAAGCCAGAGCAAAAAGCTGAAAAACGCAATTTCCGGCACACTGAAGCTGAACAGCTTCTTTACACAATAAATAAGGAAACATATCTTAATGTTTAACTAATTTAACTAACATTTTTCAGATTAATTAACAGATAAAAAATAAAAAACTTTAAACAAACAACGACAAAAACTTCAGGGCAACTGCAGATGTTATTATTCTGTTCATTCTGTTCCAGGAAACAGGTGTAGCTGTCAGCAACTCTAAAAGTTAAAAGGTGCTTATATTTTCACACACGTAGCAAAATTCATCTTCTGCTACTGTGCAGCCCCCGGGGACCAACTTTAAACCAGTGTCACTGGTTGGATGGCATTGACTGGAGATAATTAACCTAACATGTTTTTGACAGTGGGGGAAACCGGTGCACCTGGAGAAAACCTACGCAGACATGGGAAGAACGTGCAAACTCCACACAGAAAGGCTGCGGCGACCGGGGTTCGAACCCTTCTTGCTGTGAGGCCACAGTGCTATCCCCTGGGCCACGTGTTGCCTGAACCGAATGCATTATAGCTTGGAACCACAGACTGGTCAGTAATGGTACCGGCTACCTCCTATTAGCTCTTTTCCTCCCCTCATTTAATTCGCTCTCCCTTATCCCAACTTCCTCAGACGGGCACGGTAGTATAGCCCTCTGTCGAGATTATGCACAGATTTAGTCCTCGTAACTATGGCAAGCAAACCCGGAAGTATATGGAGCTGTTTTGACAGGAGAGGAGGTTTGTCTTACTCCACCCGAGTTGAAACATAATGTTTTTATTTCCCCCTTTTTTTTTTTTGCTCTCATTTGTCATTTATGAAAGAACCTAGAGGGTCCGGGAGGTGGGAAATCAAAGCCCTTATAACCAGGAACAGTCCTGAATAACCAGGTTACTCCCAAGTCCTATCTGACTCGCCAGCTCCTAACTAGGTTACTGCATGGATCTTCCTATTCGGGAGACTTTAACCATTAACAGGACATCTTAGCTTTTGTTGGTTTAATAGCGCTTACCGCCTCAGGGAACATTTAGACATGGCCAGTTAAGATGCAAGCTCACAAAAGCTTTAGAAATTAGATTCCAAATACGCTCCCTTGTGAGATTTGTATTAACTTGTTGCATAATGTGTGAGAATCTAAAAGTCACCTACAGGCCTGAAGCCTTACTACACGTTGCCCAAACTAGGGGTGCACGATATTGATCAAATGTGATATTGCGATATTGATCATGAAAATTGCAATATTGATATTAATTTCGAT
>JAODLL010079488.1:0-15793 GCA_026546735.1 Forbesichthys agassizii | reverse complement strand
GAGCTTTGCCTTCCGGCTCAGCTCTCTTTTCGTCACAACGGTGCGATAAAGCGATTGCAATACCGCTCCCGCTGCTCTGACCAATCTCCAGCTCCAATGTCCCCTCACTCGTGAACAAGACACCCTCTCTCTGTCCCCCTCTTCTGCCCCTCTCTTGTCCGAGTGTCCAAAACATGCAGCCTCAGATCAGATGATACAATCACAAAATCGATCATCGACCTTTGGCCTAGGGTGCTCTGGTACCACTTGCACTTATGAGCATCTATATATTCGAACATGGTGTTTGTTATAGACAGTCCATGTCTTGCACAGAAGTCTAACAGAAAATGTCCGCTTGGGAGGCCATTCCTCCCAAACCCACCTCTCCAGGTGTCTCCATCATTGCCCACATGCGCGTTGAAGTCTCTTAGCAGAACTATGGAGTCCCCTACTGGAGCCCCATACAGGACTCCATTCAGGGTCTCCAGGAAGGCCAAATACTCCGAACTGCTGTTCGGTGCATATGCGCAGACAACAGTCAGAGTTTTCCCCCCCACCAGCCGGACCAGAAGATCTGTAGAGAACGAGTAAAGAGAGCGTGAGGGAGTATATGGCGAGAGAAGGTCAGAGAGGTAGGAGGGAGCCAGGTTGTGAAGGGCCTAGTATGTAAAGAGGAGAGTCTTGTATTTGATACGGAATTGTCCAGGAAGTCCATGAAGTTGGATCCGTATAGCACAGCATCCTGTTTTTGCAAAGGTCTCTAATTAGTTAAGAATTTTAAGAAAGCAAATGTATCATTAGAAAACCCTTTTGTAATCATGTTAGCCTATATGAAAACTGTTGTGCTGATTAAAAAAAGCAACAAAGCTGTCCTTCTGTAGACTAGTTGATTATCTGCAGCATCAGCGATTGTGGGTTCAATTACAGACTCAAAATGTTCTGAGAAATTAAAGCTTTCCCGTTCGAGAAACTGGCAAGAAAACACCAGTCAAGCAGTACCACAGGTTATGGCGTGGTGTTGTACATTCAAATGATAGCCTTTCGTCAAATACCCTGTGCTAATCTCCCATGTTACCACCACCAGAGCACCCCCACACCGGCACATTGCCTCCACCATGCTTGACAGATGGTGCCAAGCACTCTTCAAGCATCTTCTCATTTGGTCTGCTGTATCTCACAAATGTTCTTCTTTCTAATCCAACACATCAAGCTTAGATGTGTCTGTCCAAAACACTTTTCCCCTTCTTTCAATATTCCGTTGTCCAGTGACTGCCCATCTAAATCCTTTCATTTTATTGGCCAGTCTGAGATATACGGCTTTTCTTTGCAACTCTGCCTTAGAAGGCCAGCATCCCAGAGTTGCCCCTTCACTGCTGACAGTTAGACTGGTGTTCTGTGGATGCTAGTTAATGAAGCTGTCAGTAGAGGAACCGTGCGTGAGACGCCTGTTTCTCAATCTATAGATTCTAATGTACTCTTGCTTAGTTGTTCAAGTTTGCACAGCTCAGTGAAGGGACTAGTAATAATATTAATAATATTAATAATAATAATAATAATTATTATTATATATAATATATATAATAATAATTATTATATATTATAAGTATTATTATTATGGGTATGTTACTATAAATGTAATCCATTACAGTTACTAGTTATCAGACTAAAACTTCACTTCAGACTTCAAATAAGTAGGCATATTGATTGATGTTAATCAAAGGTTAATAAGAGAACAGCCAATTGTTTCATGCATTTTTCTTCTGCAAATTTCCCTTTTAAATTCAAAAGTAGTCCTTGAAGTAATCATCAAATAAAAATAAACCCTGTAATCTGATTCCACTACAGTAAAACTACTACAGTACAAAAGGTGTCTTGTGACATTGTTAATAATGTGTGTCAAAAGAAATTAAGTATTTAAAAAATGGCTGATTTTTAAATAGTTCCAGAGCTGCTTGCTGTAAATAATAACCCTCACTGCGCGAATAGCATTTCATGATTGCTGTTGTTTTGTGAATGTGGGCATGCTCTAATTGGCTCAAGTTCCCAGCTAGGCTAATAGCACCAGAGGGACCATGTGGGCTTCTCTCCTCCTCTCGTCCACTCTCTCCCGCTCCGACAGTCTCTCTGACAGGCCTGTGACGCTAATCAGCGTAAGACTGGACGGGGATACGAACGCAATCACAGACAATTATACTCCTTGCTGTGTCTGGTGTGTGTGTGTGTATGTGTTTGTTTTTGTGTGTGTGTGTGTGTGTTTGCACCACTAAGGCAGTGAAGTGCTGATTAAACAATGAATACCATGCTGTCATTCACAATGCAATGACACACACACACACACACACACACACACACACATTCCATTCTTTATTTTCATACATTTGTGAAGCTGTTCAACCTGATACAAAAAATACCCACAATTATCAGCCATCGTGAAACTGGTAGCTATATAAGTAGATACCATGTTCCCTATTACAAGTAAAGAAAACTGCTCTCAGAATATGTTTATTAACCACAAAATAACATGTTCAGGAACATGGCTAAATACATGTAATTGAGTTCATGCATTCATTTTGTCGAGATGGTAACAGGCAGTTAAAAAAAAAAAAAGATTAAAGTGGCTCGTTTCAATTGGAGATCATTTTATGTCCGTTAGAGAAACAACAATGTTTTTAAGTTTAAAACGCCCCAGAACATTTAGTCTCCGGACACCAACATCTCCCTTGCCCTCCCTGTGCTAAATACACATTGAAAATGGAATTGACAATGTAAACGCTGCTTAAAAAGATGTAGCCTATGCCCCAAAGGGTACTGTAAATGTCTTAACAAATGAATTCATTAATGAAGTCCAATTCCTTCCACAACAGTGATCATTTTGCCAGAGTAGTTACTTTCATTTAACATATTCTTTAGCAATAGAGATGTGTGTTTCTAAAATCGTACACATGTAGAACATTGCGATAATGACTCTTTGCGAATTCACCGAGCAGCTGTTGAGAGTAATTAGTATTTAGTCTGGGAGAGGAGAGCACTGAATATTCACACTTTGATTTACTCTTTCAGACAAGATCTGCTCCTGTCCGTCTAATTTAATTCCCCCTACCACGCATGCACGCACGCACGCACGCACACACACACGCTTAGTTAGTGCACCCAGAGAAGTAGAAGCAGTACGTATCTTAATGGATGTGAGCTCTTCCCTCACCATGACTCTCATATATTCCTCACTGTGTTGAGTTGCTCCCCAGGGGCTTATTAGGGGCTTAATGCATTAATGTAAAGAACAATCAGCGTTACACTATCCACTGAGGGACACGGGTTTGGGTTGGGGCGGGTTTTTGGTAGTGTGGGGATCGCGAGAACATCTGCATCCAAACAGACAGCTTTGATGCAATTGCTTTGTAGCATTAAAGATACATTATGCAAGTTAATCATATTATTATTATTATTATTATTAATAATAATAATAATAATAATATTAATAATAATACATTTGATTTAGGAAGCCTTTCAAACCACTTACAGGACATCTTACAATACAAATAGGCAAATACATAATATAGATAGATATAAAACCTTTGACATATACAGTATAATATAGTAATAAACATTTGACCAAGGCAGAATATACGTGGTAGAAACAAGACACACCCACACCAAACAGAACTGTGAAATATATACAAAATAAAACACATGCTTGTTAGGAGGGCAAGGGAGTCAAGAGACAGGGGAACAAAGGGTCAAATGTCATAGGCAACCTTGAAAAGCGCTCTCGTCTTTGTTTACCCCACTAGAGACCTCAAGTGCGTCAAGTTTTAAAGCCTCTGTGCCTTTTTATTATTTACAACAATATTTTATTGTTTAAAATCTTCCCGTTCTCAGATAGGACTATTGTAGCTTTAAAAGAAATATGTGTCTCCCCACTCAAAACATTGTTTTACTGTGTATTATAAAAAAAAAGTTTGTGAATAAAGACACTTTAAATAACAGATTATGCTAATAACGGATAACGAGCACCTGTTGTGATGATGGATTAGCTAGCAGCAGGTTTCTGTAGCTATACACTGTATTTTACACTGGCACATTTACAGTAAGTAGTGAGTGCATATGTCAATCAGTGAGCATGCGGTTGCCAATCCAAATGCAATTATAGTTAATTATGCTCCATGCCATGTGCTTTTGTGTATACAAAGTGTGCAAAGTGTTTCTTAAAGGTATAGTCTGCTATTGTAGGCTAAATGTAAGATGATACATGTTTTGTCAAATTCACAAAGTATCTCCTCGCATTTCCACCGCAGAGCAATACTGTTTTGATTTGAGCTCGAAGTTAGGAAGAATGACTGACCCTGCCTTTAATAGAACGTGTCTTTCTGACCGTCAGTCCTTACAGTGTCACATTCATTCTGTCAGACAACACACTTGCTTACTCTCTCACACACACACACACACGCACACACACACACACACACACACACATGCACACACACACACGCGCGCACACATGCTTTACCCCCTGCGCAAAAATCAACAAATAAAAATAATGCTCTGAAACACTAATTTCTGGTGTCATTGGAAAACAAATACTATACTAAATACTATTCCAAACTTCTGTACATTTACGATAGCTGGTTCGTTTTTATTTCATTGTTTTTCGATGGACTAGATTCATTTGAATTCTGCTGAAATCAGAGGCTGGCAAAACAATGTCATGGGGGGAGGGACAAAACCTAGAATAAGTTCTACTGCATGATGTTTGCCAAAGCCACAGGGAGCACTGTAGAGGGGCTCAAGAAGAGCAGCAGGTTGTAGACCCCTTCTCTACCCCTCCCCTCCACCCCGAAAGCTACTGTAGCCGATTAGCTGCATTAGCTGTTTGACCTGTGACCTGTGACAAACAGCACAAGGACACGGAGCTGCTGTTTCCTCAACACACGCCACGCTATTCCTATGCATTCACAAGAAGCACATTCCTCATCTATCTTCTCCTCCTCCTCTGGTTCCTCCTTCTCCTCCTTCTCCTGTACTCCTGTACCTCCTCCACTGCAGCTCAGCCAGCAAGTGTTGGCCTTTCCCTTTGCTATGTTTGTTTACATAGTAAAAATGTAACACGTCATCAATATTTTAGGTTAAATTTTGAACTGGTAAAAATATCATATTTGTTAATCGCAATTAAATGATTAGTCGCAATTATATTTTTTGATCAACTGGCAGCACTAGTTCTTTCCTAACTGGACAAGGATGTCTGAGAGCTTTGTTGACACTGGGAACATTGAAAACAATCTGCATTTGCAGACACACAGTTCACTTGTAGCTGAACTAAACAGCCACAAGTTCTTGATCCAAAACCTTAACCTTGTTTGGGGTGCTGCTCTCAAACATACGCCAACAAACGAAGATGCTCCATCGTGCTGTCACCCCATCGTCACCTCCTCCTGAGCTCTCCTCCTTCCTCCTTCTCCCTATATGCCGTACGCATTGTTCTCCTCCTGTCCATTCTTCTCTTCATCCTCTCAGCTCCATCTGCCTCCTGTATCTGTCTCTCCTTGCCCTGTTGCTCGTTTCATCTGGACTCCCTGCTCACTGCCACGCCCCTCCTTATCGCTCCTCTCCACCCCCCACCCCCCTCACCCCCCCAAACCCTTCTGCATTTTCCTTTCCTCCCTTCTTCCACCTGCCGTCCTGTTGCATTGTGGGTATGTTTTGGAGGGAAACTAATAACAGCAGACCCAGATAGCCCCACAGGGAATCGGTCAGGCACACACTGCAGGGCTTCAAGTTGTATCCCGATGTAATGCCTGCCTACCACACCTTCAGCTTTATCTCAACACCATACAAACATAGGGGTTTGTCTATTTCTGCTAACCCTCACTGGGCAAGGCGTTAAAATGTTACTTGACACAGCCGGCAGCGATGTAGCCCCCCTTTTCTGTTTGCAAATGTTTTTTGTGTGTTTTGTGGCGATTTTCTGCCCTATTTCTCTTTGATGAGATGCGTGGATGCTATTTTTCTTTTAAAAGATGGATGTTGTATTGTAACCTTGAGTTATTCTCAAAGTCCCTCTGTCAGCTGAGGCTGTATTGTCTCTAATCAGGTCACAGCTCTGCCGCGGTCTGCTAATACGGCAGGACAACTGAACATGTTGGCCTCGTTTTCATACAACAGCATAATAATCGATTTTTTCTTTCAGCTTTACTGGGGTTGTTTGACCTATTTAAACAGCATGTGTATAGTACCGGACATAAAGGTGTGAGTGATGAAATATGCTGCCTTCATTTTTCATTAACAGATTGAATTAATTTATTGAAATCCTATTCAAAAACTATTCAACTGTATAATGTGAGAGTGTCATCGACTTTCGATTTCTAGTTTCGATGTTATAACCGTAGATGTCGAAGTAGGTAGGAGCACAGAAGTGTCTTTTCCGAATCCCGAAAGTAGACTGAAGTGGAAATGCTCCGGGCATCTCCTCATTGGTCAGATGCCCTGGTGTAACTAACATAGCCTTATTTTCTATGAATGGCTGGGAGAAATCCATGTGTTCATACTACCTCACAGAGAAGCGTGGCAACGCCATTTTGTTAAGGGAAGTGAATAAATGTGGTTCCTTGCCCTATAACGGGTTTTCATAGTTTAAAAAAAAGCCATACGTCACCATTAAAAAGAACTCAAAAGACATATTGTATATCTAATGTCATTATTCTTTTGCAGGTTTTAATGAACACCATCTCTCAAGGCCGTCTTGATTTAAACAAAACTCACTTACTGGACATTCCCAGAAAACGGCAATTAATTAATACATTTATTAATTCAGATTGGATTGCAATTTGGGGTCAAACACGACAACATTAGCAAAGACGTATAGAAAGTGTACAGTAGTTGAAAAATATTCTTGGTTGTACCTTCATTCAAATAACAAGGTGTATTGGTGAGTAACAATAGCCTATGTCAATCTATTGATTAATCCATAAATAAAGATTGTTGAGCACCCAAACTGAGGTAAGCTCAGGAGTAGCCCGTAGGCTATAGCGTTACTGAGAAGCCCAGCAGTTAGGTTAGGTTACTTTATTAATACCCAAAGGTAGATTCGTCTTGCAGTGAAAGAATCTGCAGTTTGCAGAACGTTTCTGCAATTACAGCCAAATTAAATATAATCAAAGTCACAAAGGAATAACAACTGCTTCAAAAACATATATAGCCTACTTATGCAATTGTGGCTTTGAGTTTTTCAAATTATTCTAAAATATATAATCATGAATCCATATCTCAGCTATTAGCACAGACAAGATTACTAGATATCTGCACATCTAGCAAGGTCAATGTTAGAACATAGAGCTCATAAAGATGCAACATTGAATAAGTTGAGTGAAGGATTATTTCACTCAACTTAATAATAATAATATATGCTCAGAGGAACTAGTGGCAGTTTTAAATGAGATGAAAGCTATTGGACACAGAGAAACAGAGGTCATTCATGAATGTTTGCATGCTAGTCCACACAGATCACGTTTTAAATAGGGATTTTCCTTATTTGTGTAAAAAATAATAATAAAAACCCTCAAGCCTCAAGCCTGTGAAGAAAAACACACTCTGATGTCAAACAAAGGATATACTGTAACGGTGTAACAAGCTGACGTTACTAAAAACGTGTTTTACCCATCTACACGTGAACACTGAATACAGGGGTCCCCTCTTTCCCCTGAAGGAGTTTTGCTAAAACTTTGTCTTTAGTGTTTACGTGTGTAAGAAAGACCTATCCACGTTTAAAAAGCTAAGTTTTTAACAATAGCAGAGGACATGTGGACAAGGCATAAGGGACGTCATTTCACGCCTGCTGGTCTGGTTGGTCTCACACCAGAGCGTCCAAAATAGTTATAGTTATTTCTCTGGAGAAAAAAAACTAAAAAACACAATAAGCAAAAGGAATAAAAGGGTGAAAGGGGGGATGAAATCTAGAGAAGATGGAGAGAAAGAGAGAATGAATTACTGTAAGGTTTCAATGGAGCAAGAAATGAAAAGATGAAAAGTAAAAAACAAATAAAAGGAGGCCAGAACCAGTGATGTTCTCCCTGCAGTGACAAAACAGATGTTTTCATTTGCTTGTACCACAACAGAGAAATAGGCATCTTATGTTGTGTGGCAAAACCAACATTTGTCTGTGTTCTGGTAGATGTCTTGTGCAAGAGCATGTGTGCCTGTGTGCGTGTGTGTGTACTACAGGAATAGAGTTGTAGAGAAAGGCACAGGTGGTGATACCAATGGGGAAATCAAATAGCTGAGCAGGAACCGAACAGAGCAAGTACAAAGTTTGTGTGCGAGTTGCAGAACAGGACAGAGAGCTATTAAGTGTTTATGTCAATATGGTGAATAATTTTTCAGTCAGGTACATTATACTGCATGTCAGAGCGAGAGAGAGACCAACCAATCAACCATGGGAGGGCTATAGTTTAACAAATACATTTTGAACTGGACTCTGTTCATCTGCAAAGGCAGTACACTATTCAAGAAAAACCTTTTTAATAACCATACAAAACGCAAATCTATTCCACATCCATTTTACGCCAGTTTTAGAACAAATACTTTTGGTGTGAACTGTGAATTAATAGCACAGCAACACTTTCACTGAACACAATATTTTGTTTCCTCTTCTTATCTTCGAATAGCATTAACGTTAACATTCAGTAACTATCAGAAGAGGCATTCACAAGCATCAAAGGTGTCATCGAGTTTCTTTATCTAGGTAGGTATAGCAGGTAGACGACACTGGGGAAGTTGTTTTCATGTTTATTGTATCATTGTAGCCTACTTCAAGAGAGAGACCAAGTTAAGAAGAGACAGCTTATCGAAGATGACCCACGACTCCCGCAAACACACAAGATAATTATCAAAACATAAACATACAGTGTCAAATTAAGTTAAACAGAAATAACATGTATAGAAAACATATGAGATAGTGAATGAGAAGTGCAAATATGCAATATTGTAAAACATATTTGATGACACTTGACTGCAATACAAACTGGGGAACATAGCCTATTATTTGACATCTATATATTCTAATGCCTCTTTGACCTTAGAACTATGTGTGCTATGCTTAGACTTAGAACTAGGTGTGCTATGTGTAGATTAAATGGCAATAGATTGGCAGAAAGCACTTATTTTTTTACTTTAAAGAAGAGCTCTAAAGGCTCTGTTGAAGGATGTGTTTCTACATTAGAGGGGGGGCTTGTTAAGAGCGGGGTCTGGGGTCCTCCACCAGAAGGTTCCAGGTTTAATTTCCTTCATTCTGGTGAATTTTAAAAGTGTTCTCACTCCACATCCTCCACTTGCATCAGGGTGGCTGAGGAGCCATACCAGCCCAGCTCAAAACCAGCGTGCAACTCCTGGGTGAAGCTGCAGTAGAAGGTGTGGATGTGCGTCACGGTGTCCGAGGACAACACTTCGTAGAAGGTCAGCGAGCCGGCAGGCCAGTCCATGTACACCCCCAGTCTGTTGGGCGTGCCGGGGGAGGGTGCAAGAGCCACGGCTGTCTCCAAGTTGTTGTGCCAGGCTGTGAAGCCCTTAGAGGAACATTCGAGCGCCCAGGACTTGTCGTTCCACCCGAGACAGCAGTCGTTGCCGTCTCCCCTCCGACCGATTTCCCTGTAGGCCGCGCCGATGACGACCAGACCCTCCCAGTCTACCTCCCAGTACGAGCGTCCGATAAGCCCCTCGCAACACAGCACCTGGGGGAAGGAGGTGAATCTGTCCGGGTGGTCGGGATACATCTGCTGCTCTCTCAGCCACGTCACCCTCCTGCTGTCCTCGGACAGAGAGACCAGACGGTTCACTGTGTTGGGGTCCAGCGTGAGCCTGCAGGTGTCTGATGAGTGGGGGATCACAAATAGAATACAGCCGGTCAGTTAGTGTTCCACTGGACCTGCCATCGGCAGCTTTGGTTCACTCATAAACATCTGTGTGCTTCTTTGATCAGAGAAAGACATGTCCCTTCAATCACCGCTATAACTGGTAGTATTTGAATTACAGGATGTCGTAGTTTATCAATTATGTGTGCTGCTTTGTTTTCTAATAGGAACTTAACACTTACACTTCTTCAGTCCTGATATTAAGCTGCATGCTCTATTGTGAGAGAAACAACATGACAGAATGTTAGTTAACACATTAAGGGCTTTTCACACGGGAAACGGAACACTAGTGTTCAATTCGTTTTCAATGAGAGGCGGACAGGCTACAGGCGGCCGAGGCGGGTGCAGTCCCGAGACGTTTTCCGCTTGTGTGCACGACGAATCGAGAACACACCTCCGCCTCCGAGATCAAATATATTTAAGTTTTGAGGCGGCGGCGTGGCAAGACTCACATTCGCCTCCTTGACTTGTATGGCATGTAAGCTAGCAAGGATCATACAACCGAATCAACTAACAGGATTGTGATAAAATGATACATCTTTTAACTCGCGTTTCACAAGCTTTTACCCACACCAGACAGAATGACATGTTTGGACACGGTATTATTTTTAAAACGTTGTATGAAAATGCATCAGTGACATGCTATCATATTCACCATATATTTTGTCTTCATTTATTTAATTACGGTTAATACATCTATATATTACTCCTCTGTTCTCGTGGTTACCTCAAAACGAGACTGCGCAGTAGATTTGCCTTTCACATGAGAGGCGGGCGGGAGGGTGCGGGACGGAGAGCAGGACGCTGCTTCCCGTGTGAAAAGCCCTTCATACGGCACAACAACAACAACTATGCAAAGTATTTAGGAGCAGGTGGGATTTCCAGTAGATATCTTGCTGTACTTTTCAAAAGTGGCCTAAACAATCAAGTAATTTTTGTTGTCTATACAATAGGCCTATTTGTTATCTATGTATTATTGTTTGATTGACAGTGGTGACTACTGCTGGCTGTAAGACAAATAGCCCCAAGGGGAAAATAAAGATAACTTTAAACCTTCAACCCTAATTAGTTTTAAATGTACTTGAATTACATTCATCTATATTTTCTATTACACTATTATTTACACTCAAGTGAGATGGATATGTGCAGGACAATCATTGCTGACTGGGCCTGAAATCTAATCAAATTTCCAATAAATTGCATATACCGTATGCAAAACACCTGTAAATATAAATACAGATTTCATTCATCCAGTGAGGCTATGTAGAATCAAGTGTTGCAAACTAGCCATGGCTATAAACCCTGTATTCCATATGCTCCAGGTTATTGTGACCACATGAACATTTAACATGTTACAATGTTTATTGTATTGTCCCTGACAAATCATGACACGACAATTCAGGAAAGCAACCAAGTAGATATGAATAGCCTACGTTTGACACCTGTCAGAAGTCAGATCGATCTATTTCTGGGGCAACTCTAAAAACCCGAGGCAGAAAAAATGGGCTCCAGTCAATAAAATCAGCAACAGCTCTGTGTATCTCCACCAGTAGGTGTCAGTAGTGTTTGTGACTGGCGCTGGAAATATCTCATGAATTAGACGCAGACAGCTAGTAAACTAGCAATTTCACAGAAGATGTGACTGGCTGTTAGTGGAGGAAGCTGTCATAATATGTAATATTAAGCCTTTCTGTTACATTTGCTGTTAGGTGAGAGAGTTAATCAAATTGTCTGACATGTGAAAACAGCCCATCACTGTTTGGCACTGGCTGTGTTTCTAGTGCAAGTCATCAATGCACGTAGTTCACCTTGAATACAACTGACTTCTACACCATCATTGTGTAATATATAGCTTATCAAAATACCCGGAAACAAGTAGAAAAATCATATCACCGTTATTGAGAAATGTATATTGCGGTATATATTGATATTGAATTATTGTCCAGCCCTAATTGAGCGTATCCGCTACGGTTCAGCTCCGTGTGTGCAATGTGCTAAAGACAAACCACCGGAGCCTTCCTTACATATTTTCATTGATGAAACTAGCATCTGGCAATGTCGGGCATATGTCTTGTTTCTTCACTTGTTCGTTTTAATTTCCCTCATAACTTACAATGACGGCAATTAAAATCAGACAATACGGACACGTGGAGTTAGCCTTAACTCAGTGAAATGATTCAGATTCAGAAATGACATTGTAATGGGGGGAATGTGGGGAAGATTTGATGCGGTATTATTGATGATTGGTACCTAAGTTAACTTTAGTTAACGTAGTTATTTTAGCAGCTATGTTAATTTAAATAGCAGAAAACAACTTCAAAACTTGTGCCCATTTGTTATTGGCTACCGTCAAAAGTTTCTTTCATCCATGGAAAAGATAACGATGAATAACTTTAATTCTGATTGGCCAAATTACTCGGGACGTTGCACCAAAGTTGTTTAATTGAAAAGATCGCAATAGATTTATGAAATGTCTATGGTCTCACTCACTCCAGTCTATAGGAAATTGTGCTACCCCACAAAATAAAAGAACTCTTTGGATCTACACGATTCACATTAATGACATATTGTTTGATTTAAAATAGAGATTTTTGCCAAAAAGCGACTAATTTGCAGGTATGATTGTAAATCAGATAAATCAGTGGTCAGTACCTGGCTGATGTGAGGTTGTGCAAGACCTTCTCTACTGGAGAAGGCTTGTGGTTTCCCAGGTCAGCCAGCTGCATGTCCTGAGGCAGAGCTCTTGCCATGGCGACCTTGTGCGTGCGCAGAAAGGAGCCGTTTGCTGCCCGCAACTCCCTCTCCACCACTCTGATGGAGTCAGACACGGCCGCAATCTGCTCGCTCAGCGCCTCAATCTCCAGCCTCACCGCCCGACTCTTGCTCTTCTCGTCCTCCCGCACGGCGCCCACCCGGGCCTCCTCTTCCTCCCGAAGGGCCTGGCAGCGCTCCCGGACGTCTTTGCCGATCTGCCGCTCCGCGTCGCGCGCCTGCGTCAGAGAGAAGAGGGTAAAGTGATTTTGCTACATAATAGATTTAGCTGTCTGGGCGCTGCCTATGTTAGCCTCCACAGCAAAATGCTGTTGGTGACACGGCCACTTAAAAGCCGGCAGCATTCCATTTTTGCTTCTATTGAAATGCATTACAACGCTCCATCTTTCTATTAGAATTATAATATCTTTGCCTGCGCCTTGACGCGCTCTGCCGCCTGTAGACGCTCTCCCCGCTCCTTCTTCAGGAGCTGCAGCCTCTGCCGCAGGGCCTCTAGAGAGCGCTGGGCCTCCGCCTTACGGGGCCGCGCCGCCTCGTCCACGGGCCGGAAGGCGTGGCCGGCGTGCTGCTCCGAATCGCGGCACACCAGGCAGACCAGCTGCTGGTGGTCCAGGCAGAAGAGGCGGAGCTTCTCGGCGTGTAGGCTACACACGCCCCCCTCGCTGTCCTCCACCATCGACGAAGCCGCCCTCTCCCGCAGGTAGGCCTCGCACAGGTTCCTCAGGGCTAGGTTGCGGGGAGGGTCGCCCCTGGACGATCTCCTCTTACAGACCGGACACTCCTGCGCCGGGTTCCCTCGCCACCACCTCTGCAGGCAGCCGGCGCAGAAGCTGTGGCCGCACGACAGGATCACGGGGTCTCGGAAGGTGTCGTGGCACACAGGGCAGCAGAATTCCACCTCCGAGAGCAGGTGGCGCGACGCCATTTTGTCTGTAGGAACGGTAGCAGGATTACTTGTCCATTAGCACTACGTCACATAAGCAACTCTGTGTTGAACGTCTGATGATGCATAGGCCCCTGGAAGCTCGACAGCGCTTTCCTAAATTGAGAAGTAGATTTTCATTCAATTGGTTGGTTGATGTGCACGTCAATCAAAATGCCTCTCCTGTCAAGTAGGCGGATCTTGATGCATCTAGCCATCGTTGTGTCCCAGACTTTACCTAAGTAAAGGCTTGTGCACCAGCACTTCAGCACCAGTGTTGGGGAGTAACTAGTAATATTATTACTATTTACAAAACAGTAATAATATTACAATTACTTATCCAAGTAATGCTGCTTTCTGGCTTACAGATTTCTGGTCCTAGCAAACTCAGGGTAGGCTAATTGAATCAACCTGTCCAATCAGGATTGTGAAAGTAATGTAGTAATGTAACTAGTAATGTAACCTTTTACTTTTTAAACCCAGTAATAAGTAAAGTAATATTATTTATTTTATAAAAAGGAATAATAGGTCATTAGTAATTTATTACAATTCCTGAGTAAATTGCCCAACACTTTGCAGCATTTCAGCTCATGGCCTACGTGAGACATTAGTCTGAGAACCAGGGTTGGGAAGTATCTGGTTACATGTCATCAGTTATTTATAACTTGTAACAAAAAACAGTACTGTAACTGTAATCCATTACAGATACCAGCTAAAACAGTGGCATCAGATTATAGGTTTTTGAAAAAGAGTTGAAGATTACATCTAGGACTACTTTCAAATTTATAAGGGAAGTTTGCAGAAGAAAAATGTATAAAAATCGTCTGTTCTCTTATTACACTTTCATTAAAGTGTGTTGATAATTGCAATTATGTTTTACTTTAATCTGATCCCCTGAGCAACACGTTCACAACAAATAAATATGTGCCACTGCCACGCAGTAAATTGCTTTTGATGGCATTTAAAAGAAGTGTTTAGGCGTGAAGTAATCTAAAAGTAATGGAAAGTACTCAAATTATGTTACTACATTTGTAACAACATTTAGGTAATCCAAAAATTGTATTACTGATTATAATTGTAGTCTGTTAACTATAGTAAATGTAACAGACTAAATTTAAAAGTAACCTACCTAACCCTGCTGAGGACTATTGTAGACACACACATGCACATAAACATAATATTAGTATAAACAACCAGCACAGTGCACAAATACATTGGACACTTGAGAATGCCTGTTGTAAACAACCTTATATTATTAGTGTCTGTCCGTCCTACTTTCCACATGCTATAGCTGCATTGTGATATATTTTCTGTGCCGTGCTCCTCCATCACAAGGCAAAACGTTGTGAAATATAAAAAGACAGATTTTAGTACTGTAGCCTATTAAAAACGTCATACCAGCTACACCGTTATGGAGGACCAGGACTGCCATAATAAAAAAATGTATAAATACATATATAAAAGTATAAATAAATAAAGAAAAGTATAAATAATTAAATAAATATAAAAATAATTGAAAAAATAATTACATTTTTGTATTAAAAAAGGCTATCTGTATTTTTACATGTATTTATTTATTTGTGAATTTCTACATGTATTTAATTAATTATTTTTACATACATTTATTTATTCTTATATTTATTTATTTCTACATTATTTTATTTATTTATTTCTGTATTTCTGTATTTCTACATTTATTTATTTATTTACGTATTTCCTGGGACGTAAATGTTAAGAAGGTAGGCGGTCCTACCTTAGGCCACAGCCGGATTGGTTATAGGGGAGTGTTTGCAGCTACTACTACCGCCCCTAGCCTAGGTTTTAGGTCGAAGAAGAAGCTATTGTACTCGCACAAAACTAATTTAAATGGCTATTGCCAGAGAGAAGGCATCAACATATTAGCCGTGTCGGGTGCTAACTAAACTAATTTAAATGGCTATTGCCAGAGAGAAGGCATAGACATATTAGCCGTGTCGGGTGCATAGGTCAGGTGGCACGTGGCCGCCTCGAGCACTACATCCACGGCACACGACCAGGAATTTGTGTCTAGCGATGTTCCCCAAAACTAAATGTGGCACTGCATACAAAAATGTGTAGGAAGTTAAGGAAGTTGTGGAAACTCGTGTCTTTTCTATTGTTTTAATGCTGTGTAGTCTTCAACTCTATTACAGTTTATTACTTCTCAACACTGGATGTTTGGTGTTGCTTTCACGGAGAAAGA
>JAODLL010079477.1:0-15793 GCA_026546735.1 Forbesichthys agassizii | reverse complement strand
AATGTATTATTATTATTATTATTATTATTATTATTATTATTATTATTATTATAATATTGGAGGCTCTCAGCCTGATTCTAATTAGAACGTGAGGCTGTAGCCTACTACAAATGATAGTGTTTTCAGAAACAGCCCCATTTATTGCGAAGTACCTTCAAATCACAGTACCATTCCTATGATTGCTCATAAATTGTGCTGGTGGATTATTTCACGCTCCTACAGTACACTAACACAACACACTATATGCTTCATTCACAGACTATGTATGTAGGGCTACATTACTCTGAACCTGGCACACATGCCAGACAACATATTTTATAAGCACACCAGCCAAATTATTGAAGGCCTCTCAACTCCCTTTACTACAACAAGCTCCATTACTGCATTGCTCTGCCATTGTAAGATACAGTTCACTGTCCTGACAGGCATGCTCTGAGGGGGAGGGGCCAAGGGGGGAGGGGGGGGGGGGGGGGGGGGTGTAGTCAAGGCTATGCTCACAACCACAGAATCTAATGCAGGAATGTGTCCATGTGACAGACTCCAGAGACCATGTAGTCCACTTTTCTTTTTTCAAACACTACCTATGTAGCTGTGCGCAAACACCTCCGTAGCAGAGCTGTGAAGCCTAACCTTGCATGTTAATCATTCAGAAGGATACTACCCCCCCGGGATCAGGAATGCTTTCCTGTTTAGGTGAAGTTGTTGCTTTTGACCCAAAACCTGTCTCTACAGTACTGTACCTATAGGACCAATAGCTCCCTGACTCTGCTGTCTACCCACCCATGTCACATTCATGCTTTCGCCTGTGATCACGGGTTAAGCAGAGCTCCTCCTGAGCCGAGCCACTACAATGTGTGTAGTGTGTAAAATGGACCGATGTCACGTCGAAGGCATTCAGTCACCCCTGTGAGATTAGAACATGTGTTCGTTCCCTGACGCTATGCTCGTCACCGTGTGAGGGACTGTTTTGTCTGCTCAGGAGAAACAAAGTAAGCTGGACTGGCTGGAGGTCTTGCTAAAAAATGAAAAATCACCTGCTGAAAACGGGGCTGCTCTATTAGACAGAGGGCATAAATAAACTTAACAGCGAGAAAGAACGCATTTATAATGCTTTTTTTCCCCTTTCTTTTTCTTCATGGACATATCCATGGGTTATGGTTAGAAAAAATGACAGTTGATAATCATAAAACAACATGGCTACTAGAGAACAACACTTTTTTGTTTAACTGCAAACTCAACAAGTACTATAGGGTCATGGAAATGATGACAGTCAAAATGAACAAGGTGGAACTCATGCAACAGTTGGCTACGGTAGACTAATTATGTTGCGCATGTCAGTAGGCTAACACCTATACATGTGGGCTAAAGCACACATATTTAAAGTATGCTCTCCTAAAATATTAAATTGCTGAATATCCATTTTGCAAGATTATAGGTCCTGGAATAGTCTGTGTAAATTAATCAATGTGTTAGGATGGGAGATCAGAGAAATAGTGTAAACACAAAGCATCCATCATCTCATATGTAAGCAAGCACAACACTTTCAGTAAAGAAACATTTGAGTGGACATCTGATTAATCAGTTTTAACATTTAAATGTAAGTATGTAGACTATTTATTCTTACCTCGACCCATCTCTGTGCCTCCAAATAAGCTTCTTCGCTGCTGACAGCAGATTGCTCACGCCACTCCATCACAGCAAGTTATCTTAGAGCGATCTGAATAACAGCAAATGACTTGTGCCAAAACAGTTCCTAGTGTCACCTTAAAACTAAACAGATACACACGACACGGATTCCTTAGACACTGGTGTGAAGTTAGACTATGTTAGTTTAATCTAGCTAGTTTGCTTAATGCCCATCTGTCCTTCGGCTGAATCATATAGTGTCTTGCCCCAGTGGACAATCAGGTTGTTGTGAGTTCAGTTTAACCAACGGTTGCCTACCTGCCCCTTTTCCTCTCGGCATACCTTTGCAATCTGCTTACTCCACCTTTTTGTGTGATGGAACTTCTTAACACCGCGCAGCACGTATCAAACTTTGTTTTGTAAAACACTCAAGTGAAGTGAACAACGTTTCCTTTCATCTGAAAAATGTGTGTAAGGTTTACGGCAATACAATCCGTACTTAAATGTTCCAGTACTGAAAACATTTTACATGTTAAACTTTCCTCACACACACGCCACCCAGTGGGCATTATGGTTAAAGCACGGCATCTCCCCTACTGTACCACAAGACCAATAACCTGTATATAGTCATATATCATTGGTATATCATCAATTTGTGGGTGCATGAGTGAGAGAAGAAGTTGGTTACTTAAATGTATTTTATTGAATTCCACAGAATGTCTAACTTTTTACAAAACGTGTGAAAACAGATGTAGCACTTGTGTTTTGCAATAGTATACTGTAAATGTCAAAATTAATCATTCAGCCTCTGCAGTTAAGGCTAATGTGACCAGTGTTTAAGAGTAGCACTACTGCATACACAATTAATTCATATTTATTTGCAAATCTTTCTTATACCACAATTAACAAAGCCTTGTAAAACTAATTTGTTCAACATGCTTGATGAAGACAGATTTTTCCATCATTTTAAACCCGTAAAACACTTAAAAAGCACTGGTTATTGTGGAAGTAGTTAGATTTAAATCCTAACTTATGTTTGGTAATACTTTGGCATGATAAACCTTTACTTTTTCCTGTAGTGTAGGCAAAAAAAAAGATCATTCTCACACAAACTCAGCACTTTAGAATGATTGGCAGTTGTGTTTTCATCTCATTGTAAAACAAAGTGTCAGCATTCAATCAAAATGGCGTTGTCTTCATGCTTTGGAGAGGGCGATGACCGTGAAGTGAAGCTCCTCGGGGTCACGAGCCATGAACATTTTACACATCTCGACAGCATCCTGCAGAGATGACAATTTGCTCTGAATTAATGAATGATCAAATCCCCTGAACTACAATTTCTATTGAGAAATTAACTGATTTTAAAGTTTTTGGACAAAAGTGTGTGCTAAATAAAATCGTAAAAATATATAAATTGCAAAATGGAGAATGTGTACTTCTGTTTCATTTACCTCAAGGAAAGTGTCTTCAGACGTTTTTCTGTGGACAATAGGAAAAGGCTTGCGGCCATCTACAGGACATGACAAAACATTTTATTATACACAGTGTACCAATGCTTAATACAGTAGTAGAGTTCATTAGCAGATGTTCATATGCTTTGATGTATATTTTCATATTAAATGTTATAAATCTACCTGCCAACTTGATCACATGCCTACTAGCTTCATCAGAACTTGAACCTGCTCACTGACAAAATTAACTCCTCTCTCCCCACAGATGCCGTTACACCCACAAACACAAATGCTGACCCCAATGACATGAACAACTCCAACCGTCCTTTCCTCTCCAAAACAATTGAGAGGGGTGACGACCTCTCAACTCAATAATCTTTCATTCGAATCAGACATCAAAACCATCATACTTCTTCCACCTCTGCAACATATCTACACTCTGTTCTTCACTTTCATACTCAAACACCGAAACCCTCAAATATGCCTTTGTCACTTCACGTCTAGATTACTGCAACTCTGCTCTCTGGCATCCCAAGCAAACTCAATCAACTCCAGCTGCTGCCAGAATCCTCACAAACTCAAGGTCAACAGATCACATCATCATCAGTACATACGGTATCAACTCTCCTCCTCATATATTGTACAAGGCCCTCCATAATCTGACTCCCTCTCTGACCTTCTCCTGCCATATACTCCCTCCCGGTCTCTTCACTACTCCTCTACAGGGCTTCTCGTCAGCCCCCCCCTCCACCTCACCACCACTGGGGGCTCGGGCCTTCAGCTGCTCTGCCCCCCAGACTCTGGAACACCCTTCCACTGCACAGACGACAAGTTACCAGTCAACTCTTTTGCTAAACTCCTCAAAACCAATCTCTTCAAAGTTGCCTATAACATTTAACCCCTTGTTCCAGTCACTTGACTCCCCTGCCCTCCCAATAGGCATGTGTTATTATTCTATTTTCTATATATTTCCCAAATCTTTTAGTTTCTAAAATGCATATATTCCTGCCGTAGTCAACTGTCCAATACTATTGTATATATGTCCCAAATATTTTATATGATCATTATCATCATATTGATATGTTACAGTAGTGTTTATTTTAAAGCAGCAGTTTTCATAGTGTTGTTAAAAATAAGTTTATATACTGAATGTGTCACCAAATAGGACACTTCAGCAACAGTTAACTTACCCAGTTCATATAAATGTCCTCCAACATTCACAAAGGCTATAAAATGCAGATCTACTTTCTCATCTATGCTTGGAGTCTAAAACACACACAATTATATAGAATTATATATTATTTAAATAAATAAATACATACATAATAAATAGACCATACTTTCTGAATATTAAATGTGTGTTACATTTGTACAGAATAATTACAGTACATTTATTCTGTAAATCAATACAGTATACTAACCTCACTCTGACCTTCGTGCGCACTGGATTCATGTGTAACACGTATATTCTGAACACAGAAGAAATTATTGTTGTTGTTAATATTATTAGCAGCAGCAAACATATCCAGATCTAAAACAGCCCTGATAAGTCACTGCAGAGACATACCTCATCTTTTTCCAAGAAAATGGCCTTTTCCTCTGGGCTCATTTGAGAAGACTCCTCCAGGAATTTCTTAAGAGGAGAATCGGACTCTAAATATAATAGATAGGGGATACTCAAATAATAATCTAAATGAATTTAAGGTAAATTATGTTCTTGGTTCAGATTATTCTAAAAACTGAAATTTCCACAATTAGCTAGTTATTTATGATGAGCAACCTGCAGTCTTGTTTCAACAGTGCGGTATCAGTTTAATTGACACGTTTGTTATTGTTACACACACACAGTACACAAACTTACCAAAGTCAAGCTTTGACTTGTTGTTTGCCACTGCATGAATTAACCCTATTGTGCCACATGCATTTCCAATAGTTTGCTTCATGAAGTAGGCATCCGGGGAAATCTCCTGACCCTGAGCTTTAATCTTCAATTCTTCTTCTAGTCTGAAAGACTCGTACTGTACAGGGTTTTTATGAAAATATTGAGTTATGTATGCTGCGAAAAGAGAATCTTGTACAGATGCAAAACATGTAATTATAGCACCTTCTCTGTCACTGGGAATAGGAGCAGAACAGCACACACAGGTCTTGGTACCATGGTGAGAATGTCAGGATCCAATCCATATACATCGCCAAATTGCCAGGTGGGTCTTAAACCCAACTGGCATAGAAACTATGACAAATATACGCGTTAAACTTTCACACAAACAACAGAAGTGCCCTACATTTATTAGTTATATTAAACAACCACACTTGACTCAAAGTATAACTTATTTGATATAACTTTCACACTTAAAGCAATATTAGTTATATTAAACAACCACACTTGACTCAAAGTATAACTTATTTGATATAACTTTCACACTTAACGCAATAGGCCTAAGTGTCTCGCTAAACAGTTTAAGGCTTTATAGTGCTGAACCGGTACTGTAGTTCAAAATGAGGTGCAGTTATGTATGATTTAGTTAGCCTGGCTGCAAGCATGATTGTTGATAGGCTATACTTCATTAAAATATGTAGGGGAAATACTCACTTGGTTCATGACCTGAAATGATAAATAAATAAACAGAATCGTTAGCAACGTTACGATGAAATAGCACCACAGTAGCAGCAACACCGGCTTTAGCCTTTGGTTACATTTGCGTGATAATATGCCAATCTATAGAGCGATGGTTTTGTGATAATCATAACGATACATACATCTGGATTCGCCTCCAGTGGTAACCAACGTTGGCCATCCATTCTTAAACAAAGCACTATCTTTCAATCGGATTTCTCACACAGCTTTTTAGACTATTTGACAGAAGGCATGCGCTTCCGTGTCGGTAAGTGAAGTTGAAACTTTGGGGGGTGTACAACTCTTAAAATATAATAATTAATCACGTCTTTATTTACTAAACAAACATACAACAAACACCAAACTACTTGTTAAGTAATAAAATACGACATTACTCTACTTTTTCGTAATGTTCCTGTTGATGGGTGATTAGTATTTTTTATGAAGTACCCACCCCACATCGAAATCCTAGGTTGGACTATTCCAATGCTTGCTCTAAATCCATGCTCCAGACATTGCTTCCAAGCGGCTAGCATTCTTGAGCTTATTCATCGTTGATTCAGATTTCAGATATTCTCTTTAGTTCTGTGTTTTTTATATATATATATATTTTTGTTTGTTTTTGTTTTACAAATGTATAATTATAAACATGCATGCACACATACAATCATACATATTATGTTTTGTTAACGTTGAATGTAATGATTAATAGTGACCACTAGAATGTGCTGCTGCCTTCATTTTTGTTGACGGTCGGAGCCTTATGTTGTACTGATGAATGACCACTAGAGGGCGATGTGGGCTTAATTTTTGTTGACGGTCGGCGTCTCAGCCGTACAATCAAGATGTCAGGGCTAGATGTGTCATACGGTTGGTGTTAAAATTATTTACCTGCAGTGCACATTGTAGTTTGATTTGAATTATGTAAATTGGATTGATTTTGGTTACATTAGGTGTCTTTTTCTCTGGCATGTCTTGCATCTGAAACCCCTTGTTACTAGTTAAAAGTTAGCCAAATTAGCTTTACTGGTGCTGTATAGTACAGGAAGTAGCTACGGTTAGCATAGTTAAGGCTATCTGCTAATCTGCTAACCATCGCCTTTGGGTAGAAGAGATCTAGCTAGATCCATATATTTGTATTAATTATTACTAACATCCTAGGCCATATAAGATAATAATAATAATTGTTTTTATTTCAGATGTAAACACTATTGTGGAATACATTGGAAGGCTTTCTGCAGGTTTACTAGCTGAAACAGTGAGAATACTTTCTTCATCAGATGGGTTTACTTTCCTATGAATTTATCATTTAGCAGAATGTAATACATTCATGTGAAATGCAATGCAATGCAATTCGCTTATTTGAACTTGACATTTTCGACATCCATAACACATCCAACAAGCAAATTGCTGTGCTGTGCAGTGCAGTGTTGTTTTCCAGATGATTGTGGTTTTGATTACAAATCCTTTAATCTCCAGTGTCAGCACATTCTGAGCTATCTTCAAGGGCAGGCCCGGGGAGTAGATTCAGCTGAAATGTCTGATGTGAGTTGGAAAGATCTCAAATGTGTCACTCTCAGCAAATCATCTATGTTCCCTTTTCCCATAACATGTTTCTTTTTTTTTTATTGGGCAGATATTTCGCAGAAATGGAGTAAGTCTTCAAAAAAAAGATCTGCAAAATGTTATTACATTTCTATTACTTACATTCAGGTAATAACTTTTTTGCACACCTCATGCACATTTATTATGTATTAGTATGGAAACATGTCATGTAAACACTGAGGCTGGCTGTCATCATAAGCCTGGCTGAGGGCATTAACGTACCGTTTAAATTGTGTATTTAGCAAAATTCTGGATTTGAGCTCTGTGAGCAACTCAACAATGTTATAGTGCAAGATATCAGACATCTGCATGCAAACAAAACAAATCTAAATGAATGTAAACCTAGTTAGGTTTAAGTTGGTTCTTTAATTGAATAACTCACAATGATCTGTTGTTTGGTCAGCATTGGTTGTTTTAAAATATACTGTATAAATACATTAACTTGACTGTATTGTGTACATTAAGACTCCTCCCATTTCTGTTTGTCTGTTGCCTGCTAATTGTTTTGTATTGAGGCATCGCGTAACAACGAGGAAACCTCTTCCATATTCTTGCATGGCACTGTATCTGTATCAGGTCAGCAGGGAGGAGAAACCTCTCTGGGGATGACCTGGTGTCCAACCTGCAGAAGGCCAGCGGTGCGTGGCCCGAGGCCTCGCTACAGGTTGTCCGCAGGCTGTGGGGTGAGCAGGGTGCACTGGTCCACGCCCACCAGGAGACCCACGCCACGCCCAGCACCAACCAGGTGAGCATGTGTAGAGCTGGGTGGTTGAGAAGTCGCTGGTTCGAACCACCTGCTGACTCCTCGAACAAGTGTTGTCCATGTGTCCCTGAGCAATATGAGTAAGCCTAACTGCTCCCAGTGATCAGGTGGCGCATTGCATGGCAGCATCACCATTGTTGTGTGAACGTTTGTGTGATGCTATATAAATGCAGTCCATTTACATGTGTTCATCCACCCGAGACAAGACAAACGCACCCATCCTGGAAAAGCTGTGAGAAAAAAAACCACTTGACCAATTTTCCAACCATGGAAAATAAGTATCAAAAGTAAAACATCCTGGAAAAATATTTTTAAAGATTCCCTTATTTTCCTTGAATGGACATCTAGGCTGTCAGAACTCCTCGAAATGTAAAACATTGTCATCTGAAAGCTCTAAGTTGTGTTCAGGGTCATATTCATGTTGAAATGCTAGTTTATGAATGAGAGTGTTTTTTTAAAAGGCTATGAAGTCTTTCAAGTCCACATCACATGGTAGCACAATGTGTGGACTTGGACTACCCGGTCATATCAGCGAGTCCTGGACAATGAGCTCTAGAAAAAAATTAAAGGGAACTCTGAGAAAGAGCAATTAATTAAAGTGTTGACAGTGTAAACCATGGACACCTTGTAAATCATGTGTGTGAAATGTGTTGGAGCCACATATTGGGTTGTGTGTTATTGCTCCGAGCATTATGTTGAGGCCACAGGGTACGTTCATGTTTATCACAGGTGTTGTTGCTAATAGGAAGGAAGCTAAAGGTTTTTGACAGCGCTTGGAATACATAACGTATGTCTGTTATAACTGATGGGATAAAAGTATAGGAAGTAATGAGTGCTAATGGACAAGCAAGAAGATATTATTTTATTATATATTATTTATTATTTATTTATTATATATTATTATATTATGTATATTATTATACAAATAAATATCAAAGTATTAGGAAGAGAAGAGTGGAGTGTCAGCCCTAAGCAGCCAGTAGGGGCTAAACTGTAGGACTCAGTCGCTCCAAAGTGAGTAGTGTGTTATCTGCTGCATTGTGTGTTGCCCCCATACAGCTAGTGGACATGCAGTGGAAACTTGGCATGGCGGTGAGCTCCGACACCTGTCGCTCTCTCAACTCCCCTTATGTGACTGTACTGCTAAAGATGGCCGACCCCTCTGGATGGATCTATCAGAGGTCTTTTGAGATGACAATTCCGCAATTTCAGGTTTGTGTGGAACCGTGCGTGTAACATGAAATCAAGGATTGCCACATTATTTGGATATTGGGGAATTGGGGGGGGGGAAGGCACAATAGTAATAGGTTTATTTTTCCACAAGCTACTAGGACAACTTTAAATTAAGTAGTTATACTGCACATACATATAACATTACATATAATGTACAGTATATTTCAGTGTATATCATGTACTGAAAATATTGTTAGACACCAGCCAGCTCCCATACCATAAACAGTAATCCCTTGAAATGATGAATGGCTGGGCTAAACCGAACACACACACACACACACACACAGAACCCCTTGGTCAGGACACACCCGAGTACAATGATGTCTGTAAGGTATATTTTTATATCAATGCTTTCTATCACAGCACATGATAGTTTATTTACAGCATGTTGGGTTTTTTTTTGTTGCAGAACCTTCATAGGCAGTTGAAGGAGATGGCAGCAGTTCTGGAGACTGTATGATCATAGAAAGCACAACTGGACTGTCTGTGTTACTTCAGAGGCTTTGCAGCCCCCCCCCCCTTCTTGTTTACATTGAAATGTACAAATTGTGTTATATTGTAAAATCAACATCTTAATAACAGTGCCATAATACTGTTAGTCAGCAATGGTTAGAATCTATATCGTCACCTTTCTAAAATAACGAGTGAAGTAATTTTTATTTAAAAAAAAAAGTTTTTTCTTTTTTTAGGCTTAATAATTTCTTCATGATGCCAGCCACCTGTGGTAAAATGGACTCTATCCTTAATCCAGATGCTGTGATGCTACCCCTGTAGTATTCTGTCAAAATTGTGTTTTTTGTGTTTTCTGAAAAACCTGAAAATAATGACACGCCTTTATTTTAGGAGAGTGAAGATATGGAAAGTATTATAATAATAATATCAATTCACTGTCTTTTCTACAGTTCCAGAAATGTGTCATAGCTAAACTTTGACATGAATCATTTGCCAGGATACATTTTCAGGAGAATATAATGCATCTTAATAGTTAAATCGCTCAAAATACGTTCGTTAATTCTGAACGCACCTCAGTCAGTGTTGAAATTACTTCCCTATTTTTGTCATTCTGTAAATTAATTCTCTCAATTGGGATGGAATCAAGTATAATATGTTACTATATGTACAGCGGTGCAAATACAAATATAACAACCTTTGTGAACTCTAATTGAGTCAGTAGATACAATCCAATCTGATACGAAGTTTGGAGGCAGAAATGGTAAATGTTATGTCTACAAACAATGTTAAAATGACACAAATGTTTGTTCCATTTATATCTTGAGATGGTATTTTATTTTATATGCTACGGTAAAGATAACACCATATTTTAGGAGTCAATGTACTTCAACAACTATTTAGTATAATTATATTATATTATATTTAAATGTGCAACCCAAAAAAAATTACAGCAGTAGTTGTAATTACATGACTATAAATCAGGATTTAATTAAAGGTTAATTAAATCCTCAAGGAGTTGAGACAACATGTTTGAAAACATGCTTTTAGTTTGATACTAGGATAAGTATTTGCTGTACCGGTACTTGTACCGTAATCAGGAAGTGTAGTGAATGTTGCAGACTGTCCTTCCAAGATGCTTGAAAATGGAAGCAGGAAGTTTATCATGGGATTTCTGAGGATCTCTAAATGGAAATAACAGATTCACCGTGTCTCACTGCTTGCATTTTCACTTGTATTAAGCCATGCATCGTTTTTGTTGGATGTGCCACTTGATATGGGTTTGGATTTTTTGTGAAGGATTTTGCCAGAGGGTGTCAAATAAACCAGTAACAAACGTTTAACACGTCTGTAATGCATTTTCCTGCATACATAAAGTGCATCTATCTCACTTTATTACTGTACTGTATTTTATTTACCTGTGCAAATTCAATATCAGACTCTGCTTGTCTCACTTTCTTTGATTTGATAGACGTATTTCTCATAAATGCCAACGTTTGCGCACGTTGGGCCGGGCGGAGCTAAGCCCCGTCACGTGTGACTATAGGCTGCTTAGCCGCAGCCCACTGCCGTGCACATGGAACGGGTGGGCGGGTTCTCGACGCGCACGGCCACTCCTCCAAGGCGTTGGAACTGGAACAGGAGCAGAGATAGACAGCGCGGACCTGCTAACAAGAAATAAAAATGGTCTTTATGAGACAATTGATAAAGACCGTACGTGTGACTGCGGTCTGACCGAGAAGACATCCAATAGATGTAGCCCAGTAGTTATGCAAACTATAGTTTTTGTGTTAAGTTTTGCACTCGTTGTCCAAGAACTGCTGTTTACATTGGAGGCTGCCAACGCCACGTTTTAGAAAACCCGCTGGAATATTCCGTGTTGTTTCGCATTTTATTAATGCAAATTGTCATTTACCAAAGCACGCTGCAATTACGAACAAAGAAACATTACAAGTAAATTAAAACCTTTCAGTCTTCTGGATAAAGGGATCATTGTCTTCATCGACATGAGGAGCACATGGTGTGTGTCACTGTAAACGCTTTATGTTACGGAAAAGTAGCTGGCAAAATTGAAAAAGCATCAAACCAGTCTCGGATCACCTACCCCTTTCACCCAGTCTCGACGTCTCTAATTATTCCTAATGTCTGTTTGATCGTATAGCTTCCTGTAAACTAGCGATTCACATTGCTGTCATTGAGTCAACAGCCTTTGTTTGTCAACATGGAATGTCAGGATGGAAAGGAGATTGGTTGCCCGAAGTCGGAAAAAAGATTTGCCCTGTGGTACGTCGGTTGGTCTGCGCTGGACAGACGGACAACCCTGCCCATGTTGCCTTGGCTTGTGGCTGAGATTAGGAGGAAAAGTGAGAACAGCGACTCTGGTCCCGCACAGGCTAGAGAGGTTCAACTGGTGCTCATACCTCCCTTGATCCGATGTGTTCCGTCTAATAGCGCACTTTCGTCTGTTTTCATATTCGAGCATAAAGCACAGCTCATCTCTCGGTTCATTCACAACAGCAATGACCTCTCATATTTTGCCTATCTTATCCGGGGCCAGCCGGACAATCCTGAATCTGAAATGTCCTGTCATGTCTTCAAGGCATGCGACCCCAACCAGGTAGGTCTGCTCTAGAAAAATAGACTGGACACGCATACAAACAGATCTACAGCACAATATATTGTACTTACCGTAACAGTAACATAATATAGTGTCTAAAATCATGCAAATTGCAATCAAATCAAAGAATGTCGGCAAGGATTTTGAAGTTATGTTATGACATTTCAAAACAAATCTAAATTTATTTTAAAGAAAGGGCACTGATTTCAGATTACAGAATAATACAAGCATGTTTGCTTTTAGTATTAAGTATTAGGCCATATCTCTGTGAATAATGCATTATGGCAACTTGGATTTAAACATATCCACTACTACATGTCTTATCCAATGTTTTCTAGGTTGTGTTTGGCTTGCAAGAATGCAATGAACGTACACTATCAGTATATTTACATGTATGGGTCATCTTAAGGAACAAACTGAAATCTGGCAACTACAACAATTCAGGGAGAAGATACTGAATTTGTCTCAACATTGCTTTTATGAGACATCTAGTGAACTGTACTGTGCGTCCGTGTGTGTGTGTGTGCGTGTGTGCGTGTGTGTGTGTGTGTGTGTGTGTAGAAAGGCAGTTGGAGAATGAATCATGGAGTGAGATACTGTGAAATCAATGTTTACTTATACAACTTATGGGGCTTGGCCTCCATGCACGTATGTTGTGTTTGTTTACACAGGAATCACATGGGTTTAATTTATGCCAAGGTAAAATATAAGGCAGCAAAAATTAGAGGCATGGCCCAAAAGACAAACTAAGATGATTGCCCCCTCCTCGGTGGTCCAGGAAGCCTCCCCAGACATTGCTGTGCTGTTGAACAGACAGTAATGCTCACGTGTTTTCAGTGTGTTGTGTCGGTAGTCTCACGTTTCCTGTGGTAATGTGCTAGGCCAGAAAAGGCTGTTTGTCTGCTGTAGAGTACTGATAATGGTTAAGAGGCAGCTGTACTTTCGAGACGGTCGGCTTCTCTGTGTGTGTTAAGCAGATAGTAGTAGGCCTCTTGAACCTCCCTCATACCTCACTTGTAGCATTTGCTACACAAGAAAAACTGGTCGTGTAGCCAGAAACTAGCAACATGTGCTGATCTACAATGTTCTCGCACCCTAAGCCATTGTGAAGCATGCTGCCATGCTACGAAAGCACAAAACCAATCATTAGGTTATAATGGTCCACTGACCTTCAAGTTTTCCAAATTGTGTGTTTGCCCTATGAGTACAATGCATGATAAATATGGTTGCTTCATTTATAGAAGTAGCAACAACAAACCAATATAATGTTCTGAGATGTAAATAGTTTATACGAGTGACGGGGGTACTTGTAAGCCTCGAGGACGGGCACCTGTCGAAAATATGTGAAAGGGGATTAGCTAGTTTTCTTGTTGATAATAGGTGTTCAAATGGCACATGTGTGTTATGCCAGGAATATTCACTGAGCGCACTAAGCTGTGCATTGAAGAAGGGTGCACTGTATGTGTGCCTGAAATCACAACAAACTATCCTGGAACTAAACACAGCTTTGGCCATTCCTTGAGTGAAGAAACAGGATATGGTGCAATGTAGTTTATAATGGATTACTGGCAGGACTGCAGAAAAAATAAGAACAAAAATTATCAAACATTTTAAATTAGTTGAAACCTTTGACCCAGTGTCTGGGATAGCCTGCTCACTGACTCCATTTACATTCTCAGAAAGTTACAGTAGTAGGTACACAACACAACACCCCCACTCCCCTCTCCCATTATAAATTGACCACCTCCCCCCCCCCCCCCCCCATCCAACTTTTTCCTTATGCTCCCAGTTGGAACAGGATCACACTTCCTTCCCTAAGGATTCTGGGTAACCTTGTGTGTTCATACTGATGGGCTGACACGTTTGGTAAGCAAAGTCAGGGTAAAAGTATAGGAAACTTGTGCATAACTGGATCTACCAGTGTCATTTTTATCTGACCCGAAGGCTTTGATTGGTGTTAATTCTGAACATATTTTGAGACATTGTGTCACCGGAACATTTGTCTTACTTGCGTTCCAATAGGTTTTTCTACTTAACATGGGTCTGTTACTGTACTAATATTACTTTTTCCAGAAACTAGTAGTGTGTAACTAATTACTATTTCCAAAACAGTAATAATATTACAATTACTAATCCAAGTAATGCTGCATTACTGCATTACAAGAACGATATTTGTGGTCCTAGCAAACGTAGGGTAGGCTAATTGAACCAACCTGTCCAATCATCTGGTTTAAGAGGCTGCAATGTTTTCACTTTGGCTGATTGTTGACTCCTGAGGTTAATTATTGTTCCAATAAAGATAATTCAATTCTAAAATGAGCTGGCTACACATGTTGTCATTGGTCAGAAGGGGCGAGGCAGAGTAGTGATTGTGAAAGTAATATATATTAATGTAACGAGTAATGTAACTAATTACTTTTAATACCCAGTAATAAGTAAATAGAAACTTTTTACTATTCCTGAGTCCTTTGTCCAACACTGCCAATGTCATTACCGAAAACGAAAAAAACATCAGGATTTAGCTACCTGATGTTTTCAGTGTCTCATTTAAATATAGTAGCCTTCTGGGTCATAGCGGTACATACCTATGGCGAACTCTTGCATAGAAAAATAGGCTTACTAGTGATGATAGTTAAAATACTACTGTTAAAATAAATACACTTGACGCTATAATTTTAGATTTTTTTCATTGTCAATTAATTATAAATATCGCCGCAATGCCTATTAGAATTAAGGCAAAGTGAAATAGTCAGCAAACGCATTTTGGCCTTCTGATTAGTCAGATGGCCTGTCAATCACATTCTGGTGAAAGGTCCATTAAAGGGAAGGTCAACCATTCCCAAACTCAAAACAAAACAAAAACACAATCTCCCTTCAATGCCATAGGTGCTCCCTCAGAAGCTCTGCTACACACATTGGAAACACATTGCAAAGGCCAGGGCATTGTTGTTGTGAGCAGTGTTTGCCACTGTGTTCCTATTCACGGCTGATATTTAGTGAATTTGACAAAAAAGTGTGTTAGCTTACAATTTCTAGCTCTCACAGAGAAAGGGCAGGTAGTGGACTGCGAGGAGGCATTTGTTGAATTAGCTCACAATTTCTAACTATGTTAAGATTGTTTATATACAGTGTAGACCTACTGTATAACCAACCACATTAAATAATACAACTGGGAGAGGTGCAGGTTAATGGGGTGTTGTTTGTTTCCATGTGAAATATATGCTGTAAAGCCCTATGAGACTGCAAATTAAGGGCTATATAAATAAAAGTGACTTGACTGGACATGTTTATGTTAGAGGTTAAGGCTACAGTGTAAACATGAATAAAATCTAAGATGCTGCATATATATATATATATATATATATATATTAGGGCTGTCCCGAATACCATTTTACAGGTTTCGAATACTTGATGGTATTTCCGAACGAGTA
>JAODLL010079466.1:0-15794 GCA_026546735.1 Forbesichthys agassizii | reverse complement strand
AGAGAGAGAGAGAGAGAGAGAGAGAGAGAGAGAGAGAGAGAGAGAGAGAGAGAGAGAGAGAGAGAGAGAGAATGTGGAGTTAAATCTGGAGTGAAGTAAAGCATTGGGTCTGATAGGCAATTTAAGAACAGAGCGGGTAGAGAGCCCCTGTCCCCTCTTCACCCTCCACAGTGCTCTCTCCCCAGAGCTGTTGATGGGATGTACGCAGACACACACACACACACACACACACACAAGCCACTCACATACAGGTTATTGTTGTTGTCTAATGGTTCTAATGGGGAATGGTGCTAATTTGCTAAATGCTAAGTTACCAGAAAGCTCACGTCTGAGTTTTATGTCTGTAAATTATGTTATGGAGCGTGTTTTTTGCATCTGTCGCCGGGCTTTAATCAGGCAGCCACCTTGTTGCTGCCAGAATGATGCATTGTCTCCAGCAGTTTGACCTCATGCACACACACACACACACACACACAAATACACAGCTGGACAGTAATCAATTCACTATGTCAACACAAATGTATGCTCGTGCACACACTTGCCCCCATTACATCCGCAACCCGCCCCTCTGTCTTTCACACACGCACGCACTCGCACACGCATTGCATCGCCCTTGTCGTTAGTGTATACTATTAGATGAGATCACAGGCAATAAATGGCAACAACAGGACAATAAAAGGTGGAGTGAGCCCCGCCCTTCTTCATCAGTGACTCCATAACTCCTCTGCTAATGGATGATGATTTATATATGCCCTGTCACCTCAACTTGGTTCTCTCTCTCCTCTCTCTCTCTCTCACAGTGTTTCTCTGTGTCCTGTCTGTGTGTCTTGCTCACAGTCTCTCTCTTCTCTCTCTCTCTCTCTCTCTCTCTCTCTCTGTTATATTTTCTCTTTGAGGAGTGTTATTTACAGCCTTGTGACTGGCTTGCTGCCAATAATAAATATTAACATTTAACAACAGATGTGTGGATGGACTTTAACACAACACTGACTTTGGGCAAGCTAAATGTTAGCATTTACGGGCTCACGTTTATGACATCATGAAAGTTTTTTGTTTGTTTTTGTAGGCGGCCAGGGTTCGAGCGGGAAGTTGAGTGAATTAAATGTGCTTGTGAAGCTGTTTTATGTTATGTGCTTAGACTGTGGGGTTAATGGCATTTTGGAACCTCCAGATGCACTCATATACTCACTGGTGCGTGTGTGTTTGTATGCGTGCGCGTGTGCGTGAATAGCACCAGTAACTTCTCATCACATTAGGTGTGTTTGGACAAGGAGTTCATAACAGCAGCTTGTCAGCACAAAACAGGCTGTGGCCTAGAATCCGTAGAATGCTTCTCTGGCAAACCCACACTAGACACACTGCACCATCATTTAGCTCCCTTTTAAATGTACACTCCTTGTTTGGAAACATATCTCCATAGCAACCTTACAACCTAGCTCCCCAACTGTTTAAGCGGAGGGTATAGCAATGGGTGACAAGTGCCATTTACATTTACAAGTTGGGAGGGGCAAAAAAACAAAACAATAAAAATGATTCTGGGTAAATCCAGACACAAAATGAGTCCCAGTGTGCGCTGTTATATCGATTGTGTAAAGGTATATTGTCCATTTACTATACTGTACAAATGTAACACCTACTGTACATTTAGACAGGTAAACACTATCTATATCTTTGTATGCTACATAATAATAGTTATGTTCTAGTGTTCTAGTATCTAGATGCTTGCTGTTTCACATACCATACACATTATTTGACTGCCTGTTATTTCATGCTGGCAACAATGGTATCTTTCCACATGATACGTAATCATGTGGAAATATGAATATGTGAACTGATGCGCAAATGTTCCCCTAGACTCCTTCTCCTCTTCCCTTTATTTTTCCCAAATCTCTTCATCCCCCCCTTCCTCCCGAACCCTCTCTCCGTGGCTGAGAGGAGTCGACGTGAGAGCTGTTTGATGGCTCTACCTCCCGCACACTAGAAGTGGATGGAGCGTATGCCTGCTGCCTGCTTATCAGGCCAGTCTATGAGTCAGACCAGCGTGTCTGTTGGGTCGGTGTCGCTCTGGGGCTCCAGTGGATTCAGATGGAGGTGGAGATTAGGGGGAGATGTTTAAACCCATTAGTGCAGGTCAGCGAACACCAGCAGGTCAAGGGGAAAGTCTTAACCAAGACTTAGTTTATGGTCATCTGCTCATGGGACACATTAGCCCTTGTGTGTGTCTGTGGGTTTGTGGGTGTGTGTGTGTGTTGTACACGCAATACTGAGATGGACGCACTTGCATGCATGGATGAGCACACGCACACACACACACACACACACACACACACACACACACACACACACACACACACACACACACACCTGGACAATGGCTGCTCCGTGGGGTTCTGTGTGGAGAGGGGGCGTAAAGGGATGAAGGAGAGGGGAGATGCGATTGAGGACCACCTGCTGAGGTGCTAATGCATCTCCCCTAAGATGACCTTGAACTGGATGTACACACACACACATATACACACGCACACACACACACACACACACACACACACACTCTGTGTGTGCAGAGTTTGATCAACTACCTTGATAACAATATAAGTCTGAGTGAATAAACTCTGCACAAGCCCTGTGTGTGTGTGTGTGTGTGTGTGTTTGGGTTGTGTATGGAGGGGGGGATTTTTTACCTTAGATTGTGGAAGAACTGTTTAAGGGTGTCTAGAAAGTGCAAGCCCTGTGTATGTGTGTGTGTGTGTGTGTGTGCGCGTGCGCGCGCACTGTCAAGTGTGCCTAGAAAAACAAAACATTCCTTTCTGAGAGGATTTGTCACTATTTGGCCAAAGGCTGTGGAGGTGGTGGGTGGTAACAATTCACAAGATGCTTTTCAACCTCGCTCACTCAGAGAGAGAGAGAGAGAGAGAGAGAGAGAGAGAGAGAGAGAGAGCGAGCACTGTGGAGAAGAGAGGGAAGATGTCCATGTATCAAGGATTGAAAAGCAAACAAAACATGTTTGTATTTATTAGTTTCAAGGTGTCAAGTTGGGTTTAAACTCTTTGAACTAATTATAAAACGTGAATGCTTTTTCGCTAATTGCTCCACCAAACACGTGTTCATTTGCTCACGGTGGATTGTGTTTATAAAAGCAGATGGCATGTGCACCTGTTCATATTTCATAGTGGAAAATAATGTCTTTCCAGTCGACAAATCTACTGAACTACCCGTCCCCCCCCCCACCACACCACGCTTGTATCTTAATACTCACCTGCCTACAAAGGTAACATGAATTCTAGGTCATTGTATCTTTAAACGTAATCGGTATATACCATTAAAAACACTAGAGAACACTAGTGATTTCTAGTGGGATCTTTTAGTGGAAAATAAAAAAGATTCAGGGTTCTTTCAGGATTGGCAAATTATTTTGGGGCGTACGATCTAACGGCCGCAGATTAACATCTAACAGAGCGCCATGGTTCTGTCTGAATAGGTTGTGCACATAAAGGTTTATGTAGCCCTGCTGGTGCATTCACTCTCCATGGAGACCTAAACTGGGAGGGGGGGCATGAGGTGTGAGGGGCCAGCACTGTTGTCTCCAGCCTTCTCCATCTGGACAATAGGTTTCACGTGGACAGGGCTGTGTGTGTGTGTGTGTGTGTGTGTGTGTGTCCTGGAGATGTTTATTGCTCTGGATCGGTCCCATATGTTTGCATGTTGGTCGTGTCCGCGTGTGTGTGAGAGAGAGAGAGAGAGAGAGAGAGAGAGAGAGGTGGGTTGGCCACATGCAGATTATTGAAATAGGCTGTGCTCAGCCGTAGCCACTGGAGCAGAGGATTAACTGCTTAGAGCTAATGATGAAATATGCTGAAGGAAGAGCAAGCGTTATGCACATGCACACACAAGCCACATGGCATGTGTGCGCGTATGTGTGCGTCTGCTTGCGTGTGTGTGTGTGTGTTTGTGTGGTTGTGGGTTTACTGTTTGGACTGTTTATCCCACCATTCCATTTTTTTGTGTCCATTAACAGTAACACAATGCTTGTACAAATACAAACACACACACAGGCACACGCACACACATGCGGACACGACCAACATGCAAATATATGGGACAGATCCAGAGCAATAAACATCTCCAGGACACGTACACAAACACTAACTAACACACACACACACACACACACATCCCCTAGTGGTAGCTAGCCAATGCGTTCTGAATTCCATATGCAAACAATGAATTTTGCTAGTATTCCTCAGTCGGCTTCTTAGTTGCCTTGGTGCTCTGTGTGCGTGTGCATGTGTGCGTGCGCGTGTGTGTGTGTTGTTAGCAGCCAAACTAGTACCTCCGCACACACTGCAGAATGCTAGGCAGTGGGTTGCCATGGCAGCACAGACTTCTGGGCACACGGAGGGTGGAATGTATGGCAGGCGTAGTCTCCCACATAGTCGTGTTCACACTATACATTATTATTACTATTATTATTACTACTATGGCAGTGTATTACTGTATTACTATGGTAGTGTGCGCACACATTGCTGTGGTTAAGCATGCTGCTCTCATGATTATGGCTCTGTGCTTATTGGACGTGTAATCTCTCTCTTTTTTCCGGTCGCTCTGTGTTGGGCAGGTGTTGGGCAGGCATGTCAGTGGGGGACATCAGCTCATAGGGACAGGCCTGTTCCACCATCATCCTTCAGTGTTTCCCTATACATTTCATCTGGCTAATTGGTCACTGCACAATTAGTTTATTTTGGATTTCCAAAATCCTTTGTTTATTTGTGTGTGCGGGTGCATGTGTGTGCGTGTCTGTGTGCATGCGAGAGAGAGAGAGAGAGAGAGAGAGAGAGAGAGAGAGAGAGAGATAATGGATGTTTGATTAAGGGGATATATGTTGTGATGTTATGGATGGATGGATGGATGGATAAATGGATACAACAGGGCCAACAAAATGCATGCAGAAATTATTTTAATGTTGGGAGAGAGAGAGAGAGATATAGATGGAGAGAGAGAGAGAAAAAAGGAGTCTAATAAAAGCAGATTAACTGTGGGCAACAAAAGGGAGTTTCACTGCATTGTCTCTGAGGTCATTAGAGGACACGCACACGCACGCACGCACGCACACACACACACTCTCACACACACACACACACACACACACACACACATATTTCACCTTCCATGTGAGCAGCCAGTTGGGCTGATGAGAGGCTGAGGACAGGCGCGAGGGTCGAGCGGTGAAGCGACCTGCCCCTGATGTAGAGCACTCGATGCTCCTGAGGCTAGCCGGAACCATGCATGTCTTGTTTGCGTTTCTGCCGAGTCAAGACATCCCAGCCGCCTGCCTTGGCATGGTGTGACATTGTGTGTGCACGTGTGTGCGCATGTGTGTGTGTGTGTGTGGGGAGGGCGTTATAAATACCTGCTCAACCAATGCGTGCCAGGTGCCATTGCCATTAATAGACGCCTTTCTTCCCTTGCCACCGCTATTCTATAATTGATGAGCTGCCGGGACCGACCAGGGCAACTGTAAGGTCATGCACCGTGCACGCGCTCGCAAACTCACGCGTGCACACACACACGCACACTCACGCGAACGCACACATGTACAGTATGCACACACATCCACACACACACACGCACGCATGCATCCATATGCACATACACCCACAATCCTTTGCAAACCCCTCGTGGCTGCATACAGCGTGTGTACCTGTGAATTATGGTCCTCGGGAGTGTTAATATCCTCGCAGCTGTTTGCAGCGCTGTGATTGGCTGTAGCAGCTGGTAGCAATAAGATTAAGCTCACTCAGAGAATCAATTTCTGCGCTGATTATTATTTCTATCAATTTCCCTGACCTTTTCTTAAAATGTAATTCATAGCCAGCCTCAAAAATGAATACTCCTGTGTTTGTGTGTGTGTGTGTGTGTGTGTGTGTGTGTGAGTGTGCATGTTTCTCAAAGAACCTTTCTGAGAAGACCCTAGAGGGGAGAGTGGGCGAGCGGCACTAGAAAGCAAAGCCAAACAGACAGCGAGGGCGATCACAGAGTGGTGAACTGGCACAGAAGAAGAAATATACAGGGTGAAAGGTTAAGCACGATGAGGAGAGAGAGAGAGAGAGTGTGTGTGTGGCGAAATACACTTTGGATGTTTATTTCACCGGTGCCTGTTGAAGAGGAGACAGCCGAAGCAGGGTGATCTGAGCAGATGGCCTTCGACGGAGCGTGGAGGAGCTGAAGGGCTCAAGTCGAGGTAGAACTAGCGGAGATAAAAAACAAACGCCAACTTCCGCCTGTTCTCCTGGTTTAATGAGATTGATGGAGAGGAGTACAGCTGGTTGTAGACCTGGAGGTCTGTCTGCTGTCTCGGTTAATACTTTTCATGTCTTTTTCTTATGACGTTCGCTGTTTTTCTTTCTTTCATTGTTTATTCTAATTAGTATCCCGGTGTGTCTTTGCTTCCAGTGAGTGAAGTTGGCATTGTGTGTGTGTGTGTGTGTGTGGGTTCACATGCTAACTAAGGCAGGGTTTGCCAGGCAGCCCTACTCTGTAAACATGCCATTATGGCTTCCCTCTTTAAGCATTCACACACCTCCTCCAGACATACTACAGGCTGCCATTCAGAGACTAGTTGGACCCGCAGTACAGTTAGCTTTTTAGCTATAGCTAAACATCTATCCATAGCTTTCCGCTGGCAATTATTATGATTATTTTCCAGCCACATTCAAAGATAAATTATTCAGTAAAATCATCATCTAAAATACAATGTACTGAATAATACATTATTCAGTAAAATCATCATCTAAAATACAATTTACGTGCAATAATACATTTATTTTGTTCATGTACTTCTCTTTGTATTCAAGCAGCTTCTATTTAAGAAGCCTGAATGTATTAAAGCACACACGTTTACAGTTGTTTTGTTTCTGTCCATTACCTGCCAGGCCCGATGCTATAGTCTAGATCTACTCAGGCAAATAATTAGTATGGCTATTAGCATTCTCCAGCCATATCAAGCCCTTGTCAGGCTAGCCAAATGGGAATGCAATTACAAAGTGTTCAGCGCTACTCTTTTACTCTCTCTGATGGATCGTTGAACAGCTAACTACAGAGACACTCCACACCGGAGCCCCCACACACACACCTAAACACTGCCACAGCACTCAACATTCATGTCAGAAGGTGGCCGATAAGAATCTCTCGGCTGCCAAAGAGACTGCTTCTTTATTTATTTTATTTCATGCAGGCTCTGGAAGAAGCCGTTGACTCGCCATTAATTACGCTTGTGTAGTAGACTGTGAAGGTACTCTCTGACGCTTAATTGCCAACTCCTCAACTCCACTGTTTAATTAATAGTACTCCTAAAGGTGGCTCATATTCTCCAACTGTAGCTGCACATTCAGCGCCTGTGTATTAATTATCGTTCCAGTCGTATTTCACGTGTCGCCGGTTACAAGTGCGAGTGGCCACGAAATCATCAGCTGGCAATGTTAGGAGAAATAAAAAGAAGAATTCTCGCCACTCCAGCAGCTGAAATATCGATAAATCTCAAACAACTAATGGCACCGAGTACTTTGAGGCTTGATGTTTGTGGTTCTCTTTCTGTAGCTTCGAACACCGCTTCGGAAAAAAAAATCTGCAAATATAAACAAATGTTGATGTGTTTTTTTCAATTAATCGCCAGATTTGACCTATAAACTCCATCTCTCTCTCTCTCGCTCTCTCTCGCTCTCGCTCTCCCATCCAATGCAGTGACGTACACATATACATCGTGTGAGCTGTTTGTTACTGACACTGTGTGTGACACTCTCCGTATATCCTCCCCGTGTAGATGCTACATTTCTCTCTCTCCCTCTCTCTGTTGCCATTCCGCTATGCTGCCCTCTGTCGCCCAGCTGCACCGATGCACGGCTGGGTTTAGTGTGTGCCACTGCGGCTATGGAGGGCACAACAATGCAGGTGAGGCCTGCCTCGCTTCTCTCTCCCTCCACTCGCCTGCAGCCAATCGCAGTATGCCATACCGTCTCCTGGGGCGACTGCCGTCCTCCTGCAACACATACAGTGCTATCTTTACCAGTCCCTCTCTCTCTCTCTGCCTCTCTTTGTCTCTCTCTCTTTGTACAAGGTGTAGCCTCACAACTGGGTCAGACTCATTCCCCTCTACTGTGCAGTCACTGCAGTGCTAGCACAGTAGCTAGCTCTTTAGCCTGGCGCTAGGCTAGGCTGGGCTAGACTAGGCTGTGCACGGTAGCTCTGCTTGACACTGACAGAGAGCCCCTGTATTGCATGTGGAGGACGCAGTGTGTGCTGTGGTTGCATGTGTTCAGTGCTTATAGTGTTGCACATGTTTGTGTAGAAGCAGTAAATATATTATATCATATTTGTACTTGTACACACGTGTGTGTGTGTGTGTGTGTGTGTGTGTGTGTGTGTGTGCGTACATAGACTTGTAACTGCGTACTGTGACAGTTAATATTAATAAAAGGTTAAGTTAAGGAAGGCCAGTGAGCCAGTGAGCCATTGTCAGAAGTATCCTAATAGAACAACTACAGAAATATACAAATATAAGTGAACATCTCGCTCTCTCTCCCCTCGCTCGCCCCTGTGCCATCTCTCCTCCAAACAGACCTTTTAATAAGTGGATTTTTATCTCTGCTACACCAGCGCTCCCAGCGGATTATGGGATTTCTGTCCCCCCCCCCCCTGTGCACACTGAAGGGTAATTGCCAATCTGCAGTTAAAACTCTTTTTTTTCTTCTTTCTTTTCTAAATAAATGAAGGGCAGATAGTTAATCATAAGAAAAAGGGCATGTGATGCGAGTGCAACACAATTTGTAAATACACGTTGTCTCGCCTGTGATCCCTCACTGCCTTAAGGGGCGATTGAGTAGCAGGTTTGAGGCCCAGCAGCAGGCTTGCGTGGAGATCGCTGGGGGTCTCGTCACTGTCCGGGCCAACAGGCGTGATCAGGCGTGATCAGGCGTGGCGGTGACAGCGCCTCGCGTGTACCCTAGCCCGCCCGCCACCTCTGTTGCTCGTGCCCCTCGCAGAATCGGATGAAAGGTGGGGCGCTCCACTACACTCACTCACGCTGGTAACAAAATTGCCTCACTTGTTGGTGAACGCACACCACACACACACACGCACACACACACACACAGACACGCTCACTGATCTGACCCTTACGGCACACTTCCACCCCAGAATCCATCAAAGCCTCTTAAAGCTGTCTCTTTACCTGTGTGTCAACACACATGGTGTCAGCGAGCCTGACCTTTATGCGGGCGGGGCTGCGATGCGGCGGCTACATTTTGAGGGACATTGCCTTCTGCAGCCATAGGGGTTAGCAAATGGAATTAAAGTGCTCCTTCTGAGTCAAAGTCTACTGGTTTTAGAAGGACGGGCTGGACAGTCCTCTGGAAAATGAAATATAATCCTTCTAAGGTTACACTTCTGGTACTGCCTACCACAGTGTTTGGCACGCTGCAAATATTAGCGTGTGTTTTATGCTGAACCTCTTTCTTCTGATGCTTTGCCTCGTGTCAGAGGCATCCCAGGGTAGAGCTAGTGATGCACTTCATTAATTGTCTTTTAGGGGACGTGTCTACGATCACTAGCTAAATTCAAGAGGCGCATCAATACATGGGCATTTTCTCATACACACCGAAGCTATTCACGCTTGCCCAAACACACACTGTCTTTCTCTCAACGGTGCCAGGTTCTTCCTGCTTTATATTCAGCCCTGCTACGAGACTGGAATCATGGCCCTGTTTTCATGTAAAACAAACAGACCCTCTAGTGTAGTGCGGAACGACCGACAAGTAAGTGCTTTTTCAACCACCAGCATAGGAATGGAAGAGGCCTGATTTACTAATGGGAAGTTATCAAATAGATTCAGATGATGTCTTTTCAAAGCATCTGAAAAAAGATTTTGTAGTAGCGGTTGTGAAAATGTATTTTTTGTGTAGAATAATAAAAACACATGTTTTGCCCTTCCCTGTCTGCCAAAACACCATTGCATAATCTCTGCGCAGACACCATTCACGTCAGCGGTAGCTGAGAACAGATACACATTTGACGGCTCGCACAAGAGCTGTAGCCTACAAAATGGAGCCGTGTTCGCCGAATGTTGTTTTCCCCCTAGTATAGTATAGTGCGTGTTAAAGAATGCATTTATGTGTCAACAGTTCACGAATCCCCTAAGAAGCGAGTGATGGCTGTTTAGCTCTATTTCTCTATATCCTCTTTAGAGTTTTTGACACTCAGACTGCCAAGGACACTTTGAAGGCCACATTTCTTTTCCGATTGTTTATTGTTGTTTTTGTCTTTAGTCTTCAGCTCATTGTTGACTATAAGGCGCACTGCAAAGACCCATCTCCTCATACTGTTCCCAGGAGATGGAAGCCCAGTTTATGCTCCCCATACGTAATCAACCTCTCCCCTTTCATTATAGTTAAGCTCGCAGCACCGGGGAGGGGGAAATAGCCAAGTCATTGAATGGTGCTGAATATTAATTAGAGAAAAGTGGCTATGCGGAGAGGGGGAGGCAATGTAAGAATATGGAGGGAGGAGAAAGGTGATAGAAAATGTATGTAATGGAAGGAACACCTTGGCATCAGGGACATTCAATTGTTTTGGGCCATGACTTCTATTAAGGATGTTCTTATAGCTTGAATTATTGAGCTCTACTGACCTCTGAATTGGTCCAGGTCCTCCGGTGTTACATTTGAAACATGTCTTTTCTCTCATTCTCTGTCTACATGGGTTCGGCTGATGTCGGAGATTCTCGCTGGGGGTTCTGTCTGATTTGGTACTCCAAATGGCTCCTCAAAATGGCCATTACAGCCTTTTAGTTTCAGCCGTCCGCTTCTGCAGCTGGAAAAGCAACCACAATCCCTTCTTATCACCACCCCATGGCCCTCATATGCCATAGAGCTTATCAGTCCAATTCAATACATCAGAGAATAAACGCCAACTCAGCCTAAACCTTTCATAAAGGGCAGCTTCACTGCAATGTATCTCTGAATGAGGTAAAGCAGTAATAGGCCTGCTGCCATGTCACGAAGGCCTTTCCATTTGCAGTTGGTTGTGAAATGCACAGGTATATGTGTAGGTCATATACTGTAGGCCTTGTGTAGACCAAGGAGACTGCATACTGTATGAACCATTTAATGTTTAGTACCAGACCAGTTCCTTCATTTAGCTTTGAAAGTCTTTGCTAACACTTTGTGATGCCATCCCTGGCAGTCATTCCCGCTATAGCGGTTCTAGTGTTTTGAATCAGTGCCTGAGTAGGCTCTGTAGACGCAAGCCCCGTGCGGTAGCATGCGTTGGCACGCTCGCCCGCTTTCCACAGCGTGGGCACACGGGCTTGGCCGCTAACACATTCGGAAATAGAAGCCTCAGTCCCGAATAGAGGGACAAAGAGAGATAAGTGACATGGGTTTCTGTCTCCTGTGGTATGGGCTCACCCCGCGCATATTTGTTGTTCCACTTTGGCAGGAAGAGCCTTGAGCGGTGGGCGGATATTCAACTATGCCCATGCCCCTCACTTCGAACGAATACTGCGCTCCGACTTATTTCTCCACACGCTTCCTGGTATTTGTGTTAGTTAAGCTTTCATCTATTCAGCTCTATTTTTGCATAACCATCCCTCTCTACTTGAGTAATGAGCCAGTGATGCCAAGATGGGTGTAGGGTGTGTGTGTGTGTGTGTGGGGGGGGCTTATTGTTCATTTTGAATGATGGCAGACAAAAATGAGCAAAATGTATAAATGAGGCAAGAGGGGTGAATATGCGAGGGGGGCGGTTCCTCTCATGCCTTTGGAAAATGTAATTTAGGCTTCGTTTGTACCCGAAGTCTGCAAACATGGCAGAGCCCCGCAGAGCTCTGACTCATGAAGCAACTTTCCCTTTTTAGCTCCGTTGCTCATGGATATGGTAAATGATTTAGAAGATAACCCCTCCCTCTCCAATCTGGTGTTTCCCTCATGTCTGGTTTTCAGCTTCTAGCTAGCCACAACGACAAAGGATATTTATTGTGACGCGGATCTCTGCATCCACAGATGTTGTATCTCGTAGGGACTCCCAGCATCCTCTCTGATCGTTTATTAACACTGCCAGCCAACACCACAGTCTACCAGTCAATGTTTTATCCAGTCTGTATTAGCTACACATACTCGCTTGCACACACACGCACACACGAGCGCACACACGCACGCACACACACACACACCCCACTCTGTATTAAATGGCCACTAATTCTTTGCAGCAGGGGAATATGCATAATTGATTACTGGGTGAAAGGTGAAATGACTCATTGACTGAGAGAAAAATGTATTTTGTCTTCAGGCTAGAGTGGTCCAAACAGCTTTCTAGTGTTGGATAATAGTGTGATGGGTTTACGCTAAAGACCGTATTCATAGCTAACGCTGAAACTTCCAAGCTATCTCACTTACTGCTGCATGACAAAATGTGGTATAATGTTTTTTGGATTTATAGCAAAACTAATTAATTGCATAACTCCCTGTTATACCTTTGAGCTGTTGCTAATAAAGTACAGTGGCCCGCATCATTATGTCTGCTAAACGCTGATTTAGCCCAACAACTGTTGGCTGTAGGCCCAGTGTCCCAATTAACGGCATTGCGGTGTAATTTCAATGTTAATGTATTGACTCATCAATACCTAATTTTCCATGAATACTCTTGGTTCACTATTTATATATTATGGTTGGAACTAAGTCTGTATCTCCCTCAGGGACAGCGAGGTTCTCTGAAAAGGGTATCCCTGTGCTATGCACATCAGACTGACGGCTTTCCCTTGTCTGTGTGTATGTCAACAGAAACCCAAACCAGCATTGAACAGCATCCCGTGAAAGGGGATCCTCCGTGTAAGCAAAGCAAAATAACAATAACCCGCATCTACAATGCAGACAGTCGATGCGGCAGATCCATTTCATATGAGTTTGCCTCTCTCTCTCTCTCTCTCTCTCTCTCTTTCTCTCTCTCTCTCTCTCTCGCTGGGCCCGGTGTTAATAAGTGGCTACTTTGCTCAAAGTGGAGCCATTTCCCACCTCAAGTTTCCTGTACAGCGGTAAGCCTATCTCTCGCCGCTGTTGCTAGGCTGCGTTGCTAGGCAACAGTTACATACTATTATGGGATTTGGTGCACGTCACCGGGGGGATGTTTTGCAGACCTGACTAAGTGTGTTGTCCTGTGTGTGTGAACACGGCGAGGGATCATATTATGCATATTCAAGATGCAAGTGTAAAAGTACTGTGTGCAGTTGGCTGAGGTAAACATTATGCATGCAGACTCCTACAATACATATTCTGTATCTGCCACAAACACACTAGACTGTATTATGCACCAATCCCGTGCACACGCGCACGTGCACGCACACACACAAACATACACAAACATACACACACACACACACACGCACGCATGCATGCATTGACTCTAATCTCAGTAAACAATCCAAGTTCATATAGACAAACAGTCAGGGGAGCGCATGTACACACACACACACTCCTGTGAGAGCACGTCAAAAAATATGTGAACCCCTCTGAGTTTGTGTGTGTGCACGCACGCACGCGCGCGTGCATGTTCAGGTGCGTGTGTGTGTGTGTGTGTGTGTGTATACAATCGATCCTACTGAGCTCCTCTGGAGGTGAGTGACTGACCTTCTTAGTCTATCCATTAAATGCATTACTGGGCTACGCACGCGCACACACACACACACACACACACACGTGTGCATCATGCTAAATGTGCGCACACTTAATGTCAGCTCCAGCAGCAAGGGATCATCGGAGAGCAGCAGGCAGTCAGTAAAGACATGATTGATGTCAAACGGATGCAAACGTCTATATAGACGTGTGGATAGGAGGTGACTGACTGAAGAGGTTTTATTAGCAGCCTCAAGAAGTCTTATTCCTACCCACAGGGACAAGAGAAACAGACTCCGGGTGAATTGAAGGGGTGGAGCGCACTGCTGTATGCCAAGCGCATGAGCTGCTGTTAATGTGAATTCATGTTTGCTGTGACCCATTCTTGCCCGGGAGACCTCCAGTCTGTGTGCATTGAAGTGATATTCCCTTGGAAAGGCGTATGTTTAAGACTTTACAGAGAGAGAGAGGGAGAGAGAGAGAGAGAGAGAGGGATAGGGAAAGAGGGAGGGGGCGAGGGGAATTGGAAGGATCTATAAACCTTCACTGCCCGTGTAAACCTCTGGAAGACTTATTGCATTTGGTCTGGGTGAGTGTCTGTGCATAAAGAGTTGGCAGCACAAACATGAGCACACACACACACACACTGTAAGGATATAAGGATGTAAGTGCTTTTACACCAGATGAGCTGATCATCTATAAAAACAATAGTGTGTGTGTGTGTGTGTGTGTGTGTGTGTGTGCATGCATGAATCAGGAATGCTATCAGGTAAATAGAAAAGGCGAGGAGAGTGTCTATGAAAGCACAGTCTCTGTAAGTACATCCACAAAGCATCTCCTAACATACTAGGATACTGTATAGTGCCCCCGCAGCCGGGGCAATAATACAGACGCAGAATGCAGTGTGCAAACAAGAGGGAGGGAGAAATAAAATGAAAGATGCCGGTACGTGTATTACCTTAAAACACACTTTGGATGTACGCCCATGATCGTTTTTCAAAATAATCCATCGAATAGGCTACAGTTTAACCGGTTTCTGAAAATGGTATGAGCTGAATTTTCATAAAGTGACCATTCAATTGAAAGTTCAACTGACATGTTGATGGGATGACAGGCGGAAAGTATTGTTTGACCGACAAAATGGCAGATAGCAACCATGGATATAAACAAATCGGCTTTCTGTTTGGACACAACACATCAATCATACCTACGGCGATGTTGCGTTGTTTGGTTCCAGACTACCTGCTAGACTTTTGTAGTAAAGTGTTACATCATGTTATGTAGCCTATTTAAATAAGTAGAGAGATTAATTGAATTAATTCACGCATTTATTTTTGCGTTGTTATCATCGATCATGAAAACTTATGATCGAGCATTGTTGTCACAGGCGAGCACTCGAGTACTCAAGTACCCATGCCCATCCCTAGTGGATGGATGGGTAGATGAGTGGATAGATGATTGATGGGTGGGTGGATGGATGGGTGGGTGGGTAGAAGGGTGGGTGGATGGATGGGTGGGTGGAAGGATGGGTGGATGGATGGATGGATGGGTGGCTTGGTGGATGGACATTGTTTTTTAATTGCTTTTATTTTTATTTAGTGTTTTTTCAAATAGGGTTCAGCTGCTATGGTCCAAGCTTTTATGAAATGCTCAGATCACAGCTGGCGGTTAGCACCACACACACACACACACACACACACACATTCCACCCGGCTCTGTGCCTTGCCCTTGTTTGTGCCAACTACCCCTCACTGTGCCAGTTAAATAGCTCCCTGCAGGCGACCGTCACACACACACACATACACACACACACACACACACACACACACACACACACGCACACATGCGCACCAACAGGAGCCTAGATGTAAAAAAGCAGAGGATCACACGAGAGCTAAACTTTGATCAGGCTGGTAACAAGTGTAAATAGGATCATTAATAGGGATTTAGTAGGGGCCTGCTGTCTGTGATTAACCACATGCAAACACGTGCGTTCCTCGCTCTGTGGTGTTTTGAAAGGCTTCTGTGAATAGCATGCGCACACACACACACACACACACACACATGTTAGAAGTGTCTTTAGAGCACATTAATTGGAGTGTATTATGAATAGTGTAATTTGAGTGTAGCTTATCTTCA
>JAODLL010079455.1:0-15794 GCA_026546735.1 Forbesichthys agassizii | reverse complement strand
TCTTCTCTGTCCCCTCCCGATCCAAAATAAACACAACGCAGAGACCAGGGGATTTGGCGAAGAAAAAGGGTTACATAGACATGCATTGTCTCTTTCTGTAATAACAGCTGTGGATCCATCTTGCATTTGGTGGACGTCCCCAGTTCGACCAGACCTCAACTGAAATAAACTGCTATGGCGCCACCATGTGGATTTTTAGGTCGTTTGGAATATTTTATCGTATGCACTCAGTAGGATGCCTGTGTAAAATATATCTGAATTTTTATGCATAATACTCTTCTAATAATAATCTGTTATTATCTTAGGTATTAGGCCTTGCATAGCACGTTGTCTGTTGTTAGGAAACGCTAGATACACATTCAATATAATTTATTTTTAAGTCATACACAGAAGCTTGACATTCTTGCCAAGGTTTAATGTCGGTTCTGTGTCAAGGTTCTTCTCATTTAATTTGAATGTACATATACTGTATAACCCTAGATAACCGCAAAGCATGTTTATACATTTTAGGTGCATAATGTAAATACATGTTACCTACTTTGTCTGGACCTTTGCATTAATATGTAGAAGGTCATGAATGTTTTGTCAAATATCTGTAATTTATTATATTCATAGCATTTAAGACAATACAATTTTCATCAAATACAATATCTACTTAGGGGGCAGGGTCTGGACTCTAGGCTTGAAGCAGCTGTGTCGTGTGGTGATGGGTAGTATTGCAGTCGACGAACCATCTGCAATTCTCACCCTTTCATAAACTTCTCGTATAGCCCCAGGATCATGCTTTAGGTCATCAGCCAATCAACGGAGCACCCCACATTTGCCACTACAGCTGCATGCATACATTTACTTAAGTGCTGTATGTAAACAGATGATTTAAGTATAATAATGTATGTACTTAAATTATTAAATTACTGTATCTGCACTTTTTTTTTACACTTGTGATTCCAATACATTTAGGACATATTTTACTTTTGACTCGATTATGTTTATTTAATCGTTCCTGCTAATTATTTTGATGCATAGCTTTAAGAGTCAATTACATTTCGTTTAATTTATGCATTAGAACAGTTCATGTTCATCGTTGCTAAAAGCAGGTGACCAGAGCGGAGATGAGAGACTATAAGTACAATGTTTTAGCATGAAGACTCTTGAATTAGGACATAGAGGTCAGCATTTACCGTATGCAGAGGTCTTAAATGTTTTTCGGGCCAAGGACCCCAATTGGCTGAAAGAAACACGGCACAGGGACCCCCTATCACATATGGTATATAGTTTATCTGTGAAATCTAGTCTTCTTTGTGCCATTGTGCTGTAACGTATGGGTCCCGTGTTGTCAAAGTCCTAAAGTGGTCATTACAAGTTACAACACAATTGCTTACCTATACGGTTATTATAACTGATTATTGGATATAGTGTAGAATATAATTGGCACGAACCAAAACAGTCACATGTCGTGATCAGAAGTCACATGACGATGACGAGACATATAAGCAAAAAACAAGGCCTCGCTCTGCATTGCAGTGTTCAGAACAACCCCTTTCAGAAAGACAAAAATACGCGGCGACAAAACAGCGGAGTCATGATGCTTCTAGCTCTACTTTTCGTGGCAACAGGTACCGTAATATGACATTTGTGTTAATAATATGAGCTGTACCATGGTTATTGTGACAAATATCAAATCAAGGCAATTTGCGGAAGTGCCTAACATGAGTGAAACAGCGTTTGATACTGCTACGGTAAACACCAAAATGACACCATGCGTAGTTAACTTTGAGCTCCTATATTTTATTCAACGTTGCATGTTTTTATACGCGTAAATAAACAGAGTAAAGACTCTCGATATTAGAAGAAAAACGATGTACGGTACGTGGTCAGGTCTGATATTACGGTTAATGTAGCTTGGCAGTACCGTAGTATAGCCCAATATTGACTGGTACAGTAGCTCATCTTGGCTAACTGGCTAGTACCTTACTTAAATGATTGTCGTTACCTGGTACTGTTTTTTTAAAGCAATATTTTAGTCACTTTTACACTCGTTGATATACACATACCATGGGTTGGTAGGATAATGAAAAAATATTTGATACGTAATCGACCAGAGCACAATTATTTAGCCAATTATACAGGAAGTGATTCTTCTAAATGTCACGACCACTTGTTTTTGTATTAGGTTGGCCACTTTTTTATTATCCGAACATGACCACCACTTAATGTAGGACATTCGAGGTATTTACTCATTGAGTTATCCGTGTGTGTAGAAATACTTTCATAATGTTTACAGAATCACGGACAGGGATTATGTATAGACTACGACTAAAATTAAATGAATATCCCATTGGGTAAAACGTTCTTAATCTAGGACTAATCTTAACCTATTATATAGTTCTATGGTCTTTACCCATGTCTGTTAAACCTGCCCTAGTCTCAAATTGAGACACAACCCCAATCAACAGTCACCTTAACATGTTGTTGCTTGCTTGAAAGCATGGTGTGTTGACTTACAGAATCTATAAATTATATGAAAAATTAGTAATTCACCTTTTTAAATTTTTTTTTAAAATAAATTGCTTCAGATCACTGCAAGGTCTTTTGTATTTTCTTTGTCTCTATGCCAACTTCATGACCTAGTTTTAAGGTTTTCCATTGCCCTTTAAATTTGTAACTAATTACTGCAACACTTGATGACAATATATTACATAAATGGTATCCTCTGCACTGGCTCCCATTCAAAGCCTTCCATCGTCACACACAAAAGTACATCACTGACCTTCTTCACCCACACCAAATGGAGCTATTTTTGTGAGCCACAATTGTGGAACTCCTACCCCTTATCGCTACATAGAATCCACTGGTGTTTGTTTACCTTTTTATTGTAATAGCTGGCATGTTGTTTTTCATGTAAAACACTTATTATATTTATATCTGAAGTGCTATACATTTGCAAAAAGCTAGTTTTACTGGTCCTATTGTAATTTAGATGAAATGACAACTTGTTTTGCTTATCTGATCATGTGACATAAAATGTGGGTGTAAGAGCAATGTGACTGGGCAAATAGAATACATTGAACAGGAGTTTAGAGGTACAGCAACACTGTAGCCTGTCCTTCTTTTCTGATACAATTACAGTATTGGGTCACTCAGCATTTTATGCAGAATGTTAACCCTTATCAGTTTCTTGTCACATGTCATTGCATTGACTTCCTTTGTTCTCTTGTGTGTTAGTACATTTTATCTTGACTGAATATTTCAGTTAAACATACAGTTGACTTGCATCAATGATAGTGAGCCTATTCTTTTTTTGTGCGTGTGCGCTAACACTGCAGTTGCAAACAGTGAAATGGCAGCATTATCTTAAGTACAGATTTATCTGAAATGTTGACACCAGAAGATGTTTTCTTACTCTAGCAGTTAAAAGCTAGTCAGCACACTGCATTCTACAGCACATCAAAACACCAGCTTGCGTGCCCGTGTAGTCCACAGCAACTGGGAATGAATCAAAGCTACCATGGTACCATATTTCACGTTTTGTAGCAATCACTTGGGTGCCTCAAATAGAGATTGAGTTAATCTTAACCAGCAAGAGGAACAAACTACCCCTTACAGATGCGTCGTAATGTGTTCTTCATTATCCTGTTTTCTATCCTAATGCCATTCTTGCCTCTGACAAATGTGTGTATCCATGGTTGCTCCTAGATGCATCGTTGAAGGTGCACACTTTTCATTTGTGTTTTCATATTCAGCTGTTGCCAGTCCTCTACTTGGTACGGAGCAGTGTGCTAGGGGCCCCCCCTACTGGTGCCAGAATGTGAAGACTGCATCTATCTGCGGAGCTGTGTATCACTGCAAGCAGAATGTATGGAAACAGCCCCAGATGGTAAGCTTTTTTTTTTTTTTTGCTTTACTATTAAACTGCCATTATGCCGCTTTTGGTAATACCTCTATCAAACATTTGATCTTGCATTTATCCAGATATACTACTTGTTTTGATCAGTTGTTTTCTCTTCTCCTAATCTTATCCTCTACCTCCTAATACAGAAATCAGTGCCATGTGACTTATGCAAGCAAGTGTTGACTGTAGTTGAGCAACTGTTGAAAGACAATGCCACTCAGGTAAGGTAGCCACGTTCCTTCTGTTTAGTTAGCCACTGACTGTACTATTTATAGCAAATGCTCTGTAATGCCACTAATGTCTGTTTGTAAATGTTATGACACAACAACAATGGTGCCTAGGTTGAGTAAGTTCCATTTTGTAATTGCAGTCTGAGATTCTTGGGTACCTGGAGAAGGCCTGCCAGCTGATCCCTGATCAGGGCCTCACTGCAGAGTGCAAGGAGATGGTGGACAGCTACTATCCCATCATCATTGGAATCATCACTGGAGAACTGGTGAGGAGTCTTATACATTCTGTTTTCTCGACTCTTGTGTACAGTAACATATTTAAACGTGGCCATTAAATCTAGATTGTCCACAAACTAGAGAATGAGCTAAAGACAGCATTGAGAAAATCAAAGATAATCTTAAGTGTTATCTGTGAACTTCAGTAAGTAGTGAAACGGAAGTGTATTTGAGGGGAATTGCAGACCGCTGAATAAGGGCTATTGATGGGGAACTGAGAACAAGACTAAATGGGAACAGCGACGCTATTGTGTGATGCAGCTTTCCCATGTGACTGGCTGCTTCCTATGTAGTCTTTGTTTCAACTCTCACCTGCTAGAACTGCTTCAAGCAGGAGTAGGTTAAGGGACCTCTCTTTGATAACATTGAAGTAATGAGTTTGTCAACAAGTAACTAGATGTAAAATTCTCTGGATGATAAAGGCTTGTAAAAAGTATCTGTAATGGATGATTAGGCCTTTTAGAAAGTAGCTTTACTGGATGAAGACTAATCTCTATTAATGGAATTGAGGTGTGTGTGTGTGTGTCCTAACTCAATAAGAATAAATTAATGAGGGTTGTTTAATTTTGAGAAATAAGATGAGGAACTGAAAATACTATTATGAAACTTTTCACTTTGCCATTTGGTTGGATTAATTTTATTCTATGAATCTAATGTCCTCAGCTTCCTTGTACACTCTGATTGTGACACGGATCTTATTCATGTGTTTCAGGATGACCCTAGTGTGGCGTGTGCAGCCATGGGCCTGTGTCACTCTGAGCAGGCAGCCCTGGCTCATGCCCAGGAGCAGCTGCTGTCCAATGAGATCCCTCAGTTGGACCTGGCCCAGAAAATGCCCCCCTTCATCATGAACATTCCCCAGCTCCTCTATCCTCAGGAGACCCCCAAAGAAAAGACCCCCGTGCTGGTACTTTCATAGTTATTCTCTGGTGTTATTAAAGTAAACCGTATTCCTTGGAGGGTGTGTATTTAGATGGAGATGATGATGGCCATTTCTTCCAACAGGAGGCGGGTGATCTGTGCCAGGACTGTGTGAAGTTCCTGACAGATGCTCAGGAGGAGGCAAAGGCCAACGCTTCTTACATCAACTCCCTCATTGAACGCATCGAGAAGCAGTGCGACTTGCTGGGCCCCGGCATGTCTGACCTGGTATGGTTGGGGCTCGGCGCAGACGGCTGGTTGAGTTCGATCCTGGTGTTTGCATTGACATGGTCTATATTGTGTCTCACTGCTCTTTCCTCTACGTTGCAGTGCAAGCAGTACGTCAGCCAGTATGCTCCTGTCTTGGTTCAGCAACTCATGTCTATGGTGAGTTTAGTGGCCCTCCACCACAAAGTGTATTTTAGCCCTTTTGAAAGTACCTGTTAGGATCTAATGCCTCTTGAACTGGTCACTGGTAGTCTATTCCGTATGTTGTGAAAACAAGGTCCATACCTCTGTTACACTACATTGGTTTCAGTTCCCATTTTCCTTTTTTTTAATTTTATTTTATTATTTTTTTTTTTTATTCTTTCTGCTCTGTTTCTCCTGCCCTGGGGTTTGTGCTGGTCCCAGGAACAGGTAGGTCTATCTGTTCCACCTGTAGCTTGTCCTGCCTTAGTTCCTGCCTTCTGCACTTTCCACTGCTAGTGCTACTCACCCAACCCACATAGAGCCGCATGGAGTTGTTTGTCTTTAGAATGAAAATTGCCTCTAACCTGATCACTGCGCCTGTTTAGATGACGAGCTGTGTTTTTAGACACCATTGCACTGTGGACTGAGTGCATGTTGTTTTCCACCCTAATCCCCACTTTCAAATAAAGTTTACGGTACTCGTCAACCTTTTGATAATGGCTTGCATAAACAGATGCCTGGGTGCCTCGCTGAGTCTGCCGTGCGCAGGTCTCCAGCATACTGCAGACTTTGACACTATATAATTTTCAGGCAACCCTGTTTTGCCAATAAATGTGCATGCTGTTATTGGCAAGAACCTCTTGTCAGTAGATACTTATCTCAGACATATGGATTTCGGTCTTTGTTGTTGTTGCTAATACTCACATTGCATGCTGAATAACCGGTTTTGTAAAGTGCATGTGATGTGGCATGTCTTTGGAAAATCTTCTGTTAGCTGGCCTTTGCGCTCCTGTGTGTCTAATGGTGGCGCAATATCTCCTTAGCAACCCAAGGATATCTGTGCCCGCGCTGGATTCTGTGAGGCTGTGACAAAGTCCTCTCCCATGCTGAATCTTCAGGAGGCCGTGATTATCCCCGCTGTCAAGTTGGTTCCTGCCACCCAGGTGGACTCTGTCCCCTCCAAGCCAGTCAAGGTAGGCTCTCTCCATTGACGCACACTGCTAGATATTAGGGGTGTAAGGAAATATCGATGCACACGAGATTTGTGATATGTCGGTTCGCGAAACTATCAATACTCTAAATCACGATATCAATGATAAAAATTTAAAAAAATAACTTTGTAAAAGAGACCATAACCATTAAAAGAGAGGAAAACTGCTTGTTACCAGATTTATCTTTAAGCAAATTTCCATTGGAAGCATTTGTAAGTTTTTGCAGCAGCGCCACACATTATTGCTGCGGCATTGACTGTTTTCCACAATTTAGAAATCGCAATGTATCGCCGTGATAACAGTATCACACGGCCCCTGTGTGGCACATCCTCGCCAATGCACAGCCCTAGTAGATCTCCTCTGACTCACGTTGCGGCCTGCCCTTCCTCACCCGTGACACTGCTGTTTGTCTGCATTCTAGGCTGTGGTGCGTGCCCGGGACTCTCCACAGTGTGCCATTTGCGAGTATGTGATGAAGGAAGTGGAGACCATGCTGGAGGATCAGACAACAGAGGTGGGTTGTTGTGTTGACGCCTGCTCTGCTCAGGTCCTCGAGCTACTGCACAGTCACTGCCAGCTGTAGAGGTAGTGTGGACCTCCCAGAATAACCTGCGTGCCTCCAAACTTGTCCCGCAGGCAGAGGTGATCCATGTCGTGGAGAACGTGTGCACATTGCTGCCGTCTTCCCTGTCAGCCCAGTGCAAGGACCTGATTGAGGCCTACGGGCAGGCAATCATTGAGCTGCTTGTGCAGCAAGCTGACCCCAAGACCATTTGCACAGTGTTGGGACTCTGCAAGGACGCCAGTCGTGCATATATCTGTAAGCTTCCTGCCTTTGTACTGTACCAACATGTAACTGTGGTGTTGCCACTGAACCAAGGCAGATGAATGTGGTGTATTGATGGTACATGTATGACTGTATGCTTTCTGTCTCCTCTGAGCTGAGTCCACCTTGTGGTCTGACTCCTGGACACCTTATCAGAGACATGATCCTTTAAGGTTCCATAACATTTCACCCACTATAGCATGAGACTGTCCATACAAGCTAACTTGAAAGCAGGCCACCTGCTTTCAAGTTAGCTTGAAAGCAGGTGGCAGTTGGTGTAACAGACTTGCACAATAACCTTATACATAAAACTGCTGTTTTTCAACATTTCCATTGGTCAGATTCTCTTACAATATCGTAATTTTTATCTGCTTCACATCATGCATTCTCAATTGTATCGTGGGTTGAAAAGCACAGCTATTAAGCATGAGAATACATTTTCTAACATACGTGTGTGAGTTAGTTAGTTAGTTAGTTAGTTAAATCCCTATGCTAGGACATAGTGAGTTCATGAACAACTCTATTCCTGCACAATGTCTCCCCAGCTGTTATGAGCCAGGCTGACTTCAAGGCTGGCGGCTTCTGCGACGTGTGCAAGATGGCTGTCCGGTACATCGATGGTATACTGGAGCAGAACGCTACAGAGGCTCAGATTGAGGAAGCTGTGAGGAAAGTGTGCAGCTTCCTGCCAGAGTCTGTGCGGCGTGAGGTGAAAAATATGTTTCGGTTCAATTTCCTTGCGGGACTTCCTCACTTGCGCTCTGTTTTGACTGAGTTTGTTCTGTCAACAGTGTGACCAGCTGGTCCAGCAGTATGAGCCCATGCTTGTCCAGCTGTTGCTCCAGATGATAGACCCAGACTTTGTGTGCATGGTAAGGACTGGTGTAGTCACTAGCTTGTACAGGTGTAGCAATGCTCATTTAAAATGTCATTACTTCCCACGAAATGCATTGTGAACCATTTGTATCATGTCACAACAATGTGAGAATGCTTCTCCAAAACTTCAAAACTTACTTTTTTTTTTTATTTAATCTTTGTTTGCCATTTATACTATTCACACACTTTGTCTTGGCCCCACATGCTTCTGCCTTTTGTATACTGACTCAGCATATGGCTTTCTTTTGACCGTGTAGGCCAGAAGGCCTGCCCTTTCCCAAAATGAAATGATAAATTGTAGTTGTTACAATTTTATTTAAGCAGCGTGTTTCTATGCATAGCTTGCTTTCAATACAGGCATTTACTAGTGCCCTATCTTACACCTACTGCAAAGCCAGCACCAAGCTCGACAAGCAAGTGTCTTTGCCTTGAATGATAATGCTTTAGTTATTGTTGTGCAGGTTTGAAATTAAGCACCATAATGGCATTTGAAAGTGTTGGGTTAAATGTCTTAAAACACAAGTTTGTATTGTGACAACAATAATGTAAACTAACCTGAAGACTAGAAGCTGTGGCCTATACTACGACTAGAGTTCAACCTAAGATTTAACTCTGGGTTATCAGGGAAAGTCAGGATTGACAAGCTCTGCATGCTGAAATTGGTGTTAAAAGGTGACTGTGAACATGTTTTTGTGTAAAGGTGCATGCTCCGCCTGCCACCGCCCCCCCCTGTGTTTGCATATTGAAAATAGGCCTACGCATTTTTATTCTCATAAGATTTGGCCAGTTACCTGGGAATACATGAAGTATATTTGATCTTTAATGCGTAATGTCCGGGGCACACAACAAACGCGTACAATAGCCTTTTTTGCGTGCATGCTGTAGTACCTCACCCTGATGTTCACTATTAACATATGATTTCACAAATGTCCCACGATTCTTCATTATAAAATACGCGCAAAACCTTTCATAGTATGGGTAACTCTGCAAGTTACACCAGATATCGGTTACTCCAGAAGTGACCTGGATAGGCCAGTTAAGCTTCGTAGTATAGGCAACTGAGCTTGCGGCTGTGTTTTAATTTGTAACAGAAACTGGGAGCGTGCCCCGGAGTGATGCATTGGCTTCTGGGAACAGAACAGTGCAGCTGGGGACCTGCGTTCTGGTGCAAGAACATGCAGACTGCAACTAGGTGCAATGTAAGTGACACAATTAGGACATTAGAGGTATTGTTCTCTGTAGCCCCAGTCTGAACAGTCTTATGGCACTTTTCCATTGCTGGTACCAGCTCACCTCGCCTCTACTCGCTTTAGGAGCTTTTCCATTGCATAGTCTCGACAACTCCCCTCGCCTTTTTTGCTTTTCCATTGTGCAAAAGTTGGGATAGTACCAGGTACTTTTTCTAGTACCTACTTTGTCGAGGTTCTAAGCGAACTGAGGCGATACCAAAATGTGACGTGACAACAATGAATGAATGAATGGATTAAATCGTCATTTCGTCATGGCGCAACACAGGCATTCATACATCAACTACTCTTAACAGCCAATATTTATTTACCTTTTATTAAATGTGAAAACGCAAATCCACGGCCTGATCAACTGAGGAAGTGCAGATTGTTCTAGGTTGTCGATGGCATAATCAATGTTATCTACTGAGAGCTGGACAGGGCAAATCACGTAAGTGAAGCTTGACCAATATGTCTATGAACTGTTGGCTACCAAAGGACATTGAAACAAGTTAGACATTTTACAAAAACTTTTTTTAATGATTACCGATCTACTGCAGGCGTGGTTCAAACAGCGCCGTCGCTATGGCGACCAGGTACAATTGAGTGGGTAATACCTGCAATGGAAAAAGACCTGTGCAGAGGTTGAGTTGAGTAGATATGATACTATGCAATGGAAAACCTCCCTAAAGAGAGTAGAGTTGAGCTGGTACCAGCAGTTGAAAAGCGCCATTACTAGACCTCAGACAGGAGGCTATTGCTGCAGAAGCCTAAAATATCTAACCACCGGCTTTGTCTTTCAGGCGGTGGCACATTGCAAGCGTCACGTGTGGGCATAAGGACCCCAGCACTATGGTGTCCTGTAGGGAATTGAAGAGAAACTACTGCAGCGCTGCTTCCTAATTTTAATAAATGTGCCCCACTGTTTTCTTTTTCTTTTTGGATATAATGCCTGTGATCTTAAAATGGATTTAATGAGTTCAGGAAGCAGGAACTGGGTTTGAACTTTTTTGTTTTTAATAAATGTGATGCTCACTCTGTGTAGTAACTTGTCCATGCAGCTTTGTGTCACAGCTGTGAGTGTTTGTCTCTGGTGTGTATGCTCACATCACATTGCACATGCTCGATGGCTGCTACACTATGTACAGCTTTCCAGAGAAGGAAAGGATTGGGATGGGATTATGTTAACTGATTAGCATTCCTTGTTCTAGTTTGAGCAAAGATCAATTTAAAAAAAACTTTTTTGATATGTATAATATATATATATTGTAGTTTTTAAAGCAGTAAACTAAACCTCCCATTGTTCACACCTGTTGAGTCTGTAATTCATTGCATTTGTAAACTGCTGATATCCTGATGGTTTGCTCTTTATTTTGGGATAGTTGTCACTTCTGGATTTTTAACAACTGAATTAAAGTGATATGACAAGTTTAAGCCTTCATGTTTATTTTAAAGGTGTGGCTCTACAAACAAGTAAGCCATTTTCTATAGAGAAATGCATCATTTCACACTGTGATGTAGCCACAGACTATAAATAAATGGACAAAACTGTGATGTCACCCATAACAGGTCTTCTGAAGAACTGGTTTGAAGCTTCAGCTGTGCTGGATTTGGTGTTGCCCTTTTGCAGTGTCTTTAACTCCCTGCTATCCATATTGGGATACATGTAGTTTAAATATTTTCAACTGATAACTACAGGGGTGAATTTCAATATTAACTTGTCATAAATGGAAACGGATCACAAGTTCATAACTTTAAAAAAAAATCTACATTGCTTCACTTTTTCCAAATTTGTTACAGCCTTATTCTAAAATAGATTACAATATTTGTTTTGCCTCAATTATACAAACAATACCCCATAAAGTGAAAAGTTTGTTTTAAATGTATTACAAGGGGGACAAATCACATGAAATGAGTAAAGATAAAGAATATCTCCACAGCCTTTGCCATGACACTCAAAATGGAGTTCAGGCACATCCTGTTTCCACTGATCATCCTTGAGATGTTTCTCCAACTTTATTGGAGTCCACCTATAGCAAATTCAGTTGATTGGACATGATTTGGAAAGGCACACACCTGTCTATATATGGTACCAGTTTCCAGTGCATGTTAGAGCACAAACAAAGCTACGAGGACCGCGAGTCATAGAGCCTCTTTAACCAGGAGCTAAAGTGAATTTGGAGGGGATGCTTATACCAACCATAAATTGTTCCAAAAGCTGTGTGTAGAGTCCAAGAGTAGGAAATTAACTGTACATAAGTATTTATCTTCATTATTCCTACACTTGGAGCCTTAATAAATATATGCGTTGTAGGTTGATGCTGTCCAGGAGCTACTATTCAGCTTTATACTGTAGTGCAATGGGTACAGTATACATTCGTTTTGATGGTTCACTTAAATTGCTAACTTCAGAGCACTTCTACATTTCTAAAAGTATGTAACTGTGAAATGGTAACTGTCCTTTCAGGACCCTCTGGCACATGCACACCTGTATTTGTGAACACATAAACAATTGCCACAAACTGATCGAGCTTTATTAATTTAATTGGCCCCCAATAATTCCTGTATAATTAACCGGTGGCCCTAATGAAAGTTAAATGTTATACAATATCCCACCTCCAACTTTTACACGTCATTCTTATGGAAAATTCTCTAACAATAAACCAGAATACCGGTAAATATGAATGGCAAGCAAAGTCTGTCAATAATTTGAATTTGCAAAACTTTACAACCACGTAATAATCACATCACACATCTAGAACCCACAAATGACATCACTGCTTAATGCCTTGAAATGTATGTGGAACAAAACACAATGTTTTTGGTGAAGTTCCCATTTGAATTAAATTGCACCTTATGACCCCGTGAGGTGGTTTAATGTAGCATATCTTGACTTTATGGAGCACAGCTCACAGAAACTGGTATAATAATAATAATAATTATTATTATTATTATTGGTATGGCACATGTGTAAACAAACACTATTACTGATAGGTAAAAAAGAGTTACCGCGTCTACAGCTGTTGTTTTCTTGATCAGTAAGTCAAAGCATGCAAATTAACGAGTTATTGTCTACGATAATAGCAAAGGTGTCTTTGTGACATACTTCTTGTAAAAAAATTGTGGCCAAATAAATGTTTGCAGTTTAATAATAATTCATGACAATTTATATAGGCAATGTGCTACTATTTACGATGTTTGTGTGTCTGTTTGATATGTAGACGTGTAATATTGTTTATATTTCAAACAAATTTACTAATGGATTATATATCAAATTAACAGGCTGTGCCTGCGGGAGCGCGCAAAATCACTTTCTGTCAGGAAATCACTTTTTGGCACTTTTTGGTAAGAGTTTTGTTTGTGTCGTCTCGTATCTGTCCGTGTCCCCAGTTTTTGGCAGATGTACCGTACACATTCTGGCACGACGACACCTTGTATTTTTGTCTGCTAACCAAAACATTTAAAACACAACTAGAGGATGCTGTGTGACAGGATGCACTAATAACAAAGTAAGAACCCCAGAAGTAACTTTATATAGCTGTTGACGTGAAATATTTAGACAAAAGTCGTCTTAAATACAGTACGCAAACTAGGCCCACTGGAGTGAAACACAGTTTAGCTAAAACAGAATATATTTCACCATGTCAGAGAATTATTTTAGCATGTTATGTCAACCACTGTCTTTTAGGCATTTGGCTGATGTGGCTGAAAGCAGTTAAAATGTGATCTTTGGTGGTTAATGCTCTTACATAACTTGACAAGTGCTCAGACTAATGTACGTCATCGTTTGTAAACAGTAAATGGGTCTATTGCTCCAGCTACAGTATTGCATTACAGCCCTCCTGTGATTAGTATGGACCTCAAGTGTTCAGTCTCACAATCGACTGGGAGCTCAGTTCAGATACAATGTACCATGAGCACAGAGAAGGCCGAGCCCACAGCCAGCCCCAGAGCCAGGAAAAACGACATGACCACTCCTGTGGCCTCTGCCAGCTCTCGGGGCACCACCTTGGGCCCGTAGATCATGGGTAGGGTGCCCAAGTAGCCATTGGATAGGCCCAGCAGGCAGTTCAACACCATAGGGTACAGGTCGTGGGCCAACGGCACCACGTGGAGGTGCTTTCTCGGCTGGTAGTTGCAGAGCATGAAGAGCGGGACCAGGGCGGAGCGACACAGGACCAGAACGGGCAGGACTCTACTGGTGGGACCGGGCACCTGCAGCCAGGCTGTGACCTGGCGTCCGCAAAAGTCTGCTGCGTTGTACAGGAAGAAGCTTGTGAGGGGCACAAAGTAGGTGGTTGTCCAGGGGCTGCCTGAGTCCCTGCTCACAGACTGGATGCCTGAGGAAAGGGCAGGGAACACCATGATGGAGACGAAGAAGACATAGAAGACACTGAGGCCCAGCACCCACGTCTTCCTCAGGATGGGCAGCAGGGGTGGGACGGAGGCTTTGCTCGCTGCCCCTTGGCTGGTGCCCTCCGTCGTTACACCTGGACTGGCCACAGTCTGCATGTAGTGTCTGAAAATGTATTGGAATACAGTTTGTAGAGTGCAGAAGGGTTTCTACTAGGGATGTGCCCGGCTAGTTGGTTAAACGCTGGGACCATCGCTAGTCGGCACCATAAATACTAGTCGGTTAAATGTGTATATATATTTTTGTAGTGAGTAGTGGCCCAGTCAGTCTCTCCTGCCTCAGCCTGCACATGAAACACGCAAAATAGTTGACTCTGCGAGTGGAGTTGTTAGCGCTAGATTTTCCATGCCTTCTTGATTCCTAGTAGCGAGGGAGGTGGGACAATTCTAAAAGTGGCAAACGTTGATGTTGCCACAAGGTCCGCTCGCAGAAGACTACCTTGGAGTTGAAATTTGCAGCGCAGCGCCATGTATTATCCAAACGAATCTGGATTCACAACCTCTCTGCTTTAGATTTAACCTTACAGTACAACATCCAATTTACTATTGTTTAAAATCTGGCCGTTGTGTTCTTTACTGTTTGTTCACCTTTTGTTTAAGATAGGATAAATAGCATTTTGCTAGGCTAAACTAGCTACGGTAAGCTAATTAGCTAACACTTTTCAGCACAGACAATGCAGCATACAGATACCGGTAGTCATACAGAATCAATAAAAGTAAAGAGTTTCATAACGCTCTCATCCAGGCCCAGCTGCCTGTGAATAACGGAGCTGTATTAGCACTCTGCCACTGTTGTGCCATAGGCTACTGTAACCTTCCAAAGATGAAGTGATTGGATTCTTATTTTTTAAATGAGAAAGTGAAAGTTAAAACATGCTCTCCACCCACTGACAAAACAGCAGGTACGGAGAGACCTGCAATATGTACACACACTGACACTGTTAAGCCTGATGGCACGATCAATTTGGAGTGTTTGGTATTTTTAGACTAATCGACTAGTCTAGAAGTCTAATTTAATAATGTTGTTTAACCAACGGCAAATTTAGTCGCTAGGAACATCCCTAGTTTCTACACAGACACTTATTGATGCACAATCCCAAGAGAGAGATAGTCAGCACATTAAAAGAGGTAGTGTGTATTTTCTGGTCAGGGTAGGAAGTAAATATAGCTCCACAGATACTGCATGTCTGTGCTTTCTTGTCCAATCAAACATCTCCCATTTCTATCAAAATGGCAATGCAACCTATCAGATAACAGCTGTTTATCTCCTGGTTAACTACACGGATGTATCAAAGGAACTGGATAAGGTGTCAAAATGGCCACCCCTGATTCCAAAGAGAACTGCTCAACCACCATATGCTTCTCTCAACTGCCATCATAGCACGGGACAGCACTGAGGTTGCCCAGGCAGTGCTCTGTATGCACTATAAACCAGAGCCATGGGAAAAACAGATTCATGCCAACAAAGGAAGTTTTAAATTGTCAACGGTCACATGGTTCATGGAGAGGCATAACCTATGGCAAAATAGTTCCTGGAAATGCTTGGTGGGCAATTTGAATACACACACAGTATGTGTGTTTGTTTGTGTGTGTATATATATATATATATATATATATATATAATCTTCATTTTTGTAATAATTACTAGTCAATAGAGTGCCTACTCCAGGTGGGGAATGAGTCCTTACCCCAAGTGAAGGAGTTCAAGTACCTCGGGGTCTTGTTCGCGAG
>JAODLL010079444.1:0-15796 GCA_026546735.1 Forbesichthys agassizii | reverse complement strand
GACAGAGAGAGATAGAGAGAGAGAGAGAGAGAGAGAGAGAGAGAGAGAGAGAGAGAGAGAGAGAGAGAGAGAGAGAGGTAAAATCACACTAGACAGGAGCCTATCAGATAAACTTTGCAGATATTCAGAAGGGGCATTTAAGTAATGCATACAAGAGATGAAGTGTTGTAGAGAGCTACATCTAATTTATTCACTCATCAATGCAGAGCTAATTTCTGCTGTGCATTCATATGAAGACACAATGTCTGTTTTCAACAGGACTGAATGTACTGTATAATAACATTGGTTTAAAAACTGGCAGTGTTTGCATTATATTTAATGCCACCATAAAATAAATGTCATAAATGTATGGTTATGTTATTTATATTTTACGGATAACCTTTAGTAAATTCTAACAGATTTTTAGACTCACTTTAGGAATGGGGAATCCGCATGTCCCTGAACAGTAGTAGGCGTCAAAGTATTTAGGGGCCAGAATCCACTCACTCCATCCAATGTCTGCAAAGTCCACCTTGAGATACCTACGGGCACACACTCTGGGCTCGCTCCACTGTCGCCTCCTGGCCTTCTTCATGGTTCTCTCATCGAAGGTCAGTATCTGCGGCTTACTGAGGCGCTCGCTGCTCTCCTGGCCCTGCTTACGGCTCTGTTTGGCGGCCATTTTGGCTTTTGGAGGGAAGTAGGTGTTCTGCCACAATTCATGGTTCTTCAAGGAGTTGAAGTGTACCTCCGGAAGGTCATTGTTGTGAATCTTTCCTCCAGGGGACGATGGGATCTCTCTCCGAGCCCGTGAGGCTGAGGGTAATGTCTGTGCATCCCCCCCGACCGGATAGGGTCCGTACCGTTGGAGTGACGCAGCCACACTGTTGGGTTCATCAATGGCTCTATCATCAGCATATACTAATACATAAGGCATATTGGCAGATGACAGAGGCTCTTGACCCAGAGGGTTTCTCTGTTGGGATTTCATGAATCCCATATCGATCTCTACCGCGACCAGGAGCTCACCGACATCCCTGGCTTTTCTGACCACAGCTGTGATGTCCCTTTTTTGCCAGGAGCCTCTCGTATAAGGCATCAGAGTGACGTTGCCTAGCGCCATTGTGGAAGCAGAATTTGGAGACCGCCCGTGGAACAAGAGCGCCGGAGAGGGCGCCTGGGCATTGTGGAGACCGCAGGATGGGCTACCGAGGCGTTTGCAGAACCACGGTCGCTGCTGGTGTCGAGGACGCTTGTGAAGGAAATGAAGAGAGGCAGATAGGATGTTTTCTGACTCTTGGATGGAGGACAGATTGAATTGCAACCACTCTGTATTTGAAGAGGCCGCTGGAAAGTTAGAATGCATTAGAATAACATTAGGAGCATTAATGCCAATGATGTGAGCTAGAAAAACAGGCCTTTTATACTGTCTGTATTCAATGCATTAGTCAGCAGAATTGTTGGCACGATAAAACTACAGACAATGGGATTTTAGCTATGTGTAAATGTCTACTAAAAATAAATAGTTGATGGTATTTCAAGTAGATTCACAAAGGCTCAGTCTAGTTCGTTATAGTCTTGTACTTGAACCTTGTCTCACACCCAAACAAAAGCAAAAGCTGGACTGGTACAGTGGATCTGTAGCCTAACATATGGGAATGGTTTAAAGCATGAGCGCCTCAGAGGCTTTCGGTGTGCAGCCCGTGTCTAGGTGTGATAATAGGTTCTTGTCTGACACCTAGACAGTTTCTGCTACTGGGCAACTAACATTACTCAAGCATGGAGTCCCCCAGACCTCTAAACCAAAAGAAGGGAAGTGGAATAAAGTGCAGCACATGCACAATATCAAACCTTTTCTTTCATAATGATAATAACAATACTGTATTTACAGTATAGGAATGCTTTGGCTCATGCATGTTTTATGGTCCCATGTTCTGATATGGCTCTCCATATGGTATCACCAAAATTAATCTGCAGTTGTTAAATGTGGTTTTCATTAACTTAGTTATAAAAAATAAAAAAATAGATTTATATTTACAGTAGGGAATTCCTTGATTAATGAGTATGGTTCCACTTTATGAAATGACTCCATATGTTATCAACTAAATGAATCTGCAGTTGTCTTTTGTTAACGTAGGCGTTATGTTATATAACATTAAAATAAAAAATACAAATAAATGAATAAATAAATACAAAATTAAATGGTTAAAATTGATCACCTGGGGCAGCCTTAAAGCTTCTAACAGTATTTGCGTCTTTTTGATGCTGTGGTTCTTTTATGTACTTGTCGTAGATTTTAAACATAGTGGTCGAAACCATGTCCCCGTGTGCGTTCTCTCGGGCATAGCTCCGTTGCTCCGCAGCTCCGCTGCCCTGACGCGCGTCTTCACCAAAACCCTCCGATGGACTTTCACACCAACTGGACTCCAGAATGAGCAGTACATGCAGAAGATGTAAACCTATCTTCGCCATAATTTGTATTCTTGAAACATATAGTCCATCAAAATATATACGATATTCTTGAGCAAACCAAACAAATCAACTCACTATGCGTTCTGTACCCTACCAGCCGATTAACTCAAATATAATGCGCAAGAATTATCACACGCACATATTACCTAACTAAAATCCCTGCAGTCGTTATCCAGGTAATTCGTGACGAAGACCCACACTCGACGAACGTTACACTCATCTTAACTATGAGAAGAGACATGCATACATGTATTCAAGCCTCGCTGTTGTTGCATGACAGATGGTGACGTTTTAGAGTGTGTAGCCAACGAGAGCACGCAAATTCTGTAAATTGGGAGTGCTGCACGATTAGGACGCCAACCCAAGACTCACTGACTATTTATGTTTTTTTAAGCCATAAATGAAACTCATAGCTTCAATTTCTTTCTTTCTTTCTTTCTTTTTTCTTTCTTTCTTTCTTTCTTATAGGGTCCCTGATGATCCCTCCCCCTATTGAACAATACTAAGCAAAGGACAAATATATGTGTTGCTATCCTGTTTAACATCCAGCCTATTTATTGTGCTGAAGGTGAAAGTCAACCAACAACAGAGAAATATTATTTTCTTTGACTAGGTTTTTCGCTTGGCTTCTAGTGTCAGTTAGACACAGTACACAATGGCGTCCCTGTGTCAAGAGGTGGTGACAGGCTAGGGCCACCATAGGTCAGACGACTATTAAAATACCTCCTACTGGTCTTGAGGAGGATCACTGGGGCTCTGTGATACCACGAGGCCTGGCATGTCTTACAACCATGATAAAGGACTCTGTTAGGACTGGTTAAGCTTGGGTTTGTTTTAAGGTTTCTGCTTCAAAGTGAAATAGTGATAGGATCAGTGTAGGCCATGGTTGTAATCTAATATTACAATTATCTATAAAAGAGAGCCTCTCTAAACATTTATTTGTGGGGTTAAAGTACATGCCTTAGTAATTGTGTAGCGCTATACTCCAAATGAAACGGTATTTGTGTCTAATGCACTGCATTTCTTTTTATGATAAACATGTTAAAAATGTAGTTTCTAAAATTGTAATAATCACACATATATACCATATATACTGTATAGTATATATACTGTATATGTATATATATACTTTATGAAAATTAGCATTTGATGTCAATTGGACATTTGTTCAGCAGCAAGCTAATGTAAGTTCCAGACAGGCCTGTATTAACGGCGCATGTTGCTCATAACTTAAGCCCCATTTCTATCAGGCATGATAGAGCAGCAGTGAAGCCCGGGGTCCTGCATGCTGTCATTCACACAGCGTTAGCCTGGGGGGCTCTGCAGTGTGTTGATTTTGGCCCAAGACCCCCATCCTCCTCTGTCTTTCTACTCTTCATCCTCAAGTCCCCATCTCCTGTAGCCTTTCATTTGTTTTCTTAACGCCGACTTGAGCTGAACAACCTGTCTTTGTCTGTCTGTCTGTCTTTTGGGAGAGTGTGTGTGTGTGTGTTCATGTTGATGGATAGCTTGGCACACACACACACACACACACACGCACACACGCACAGACAGAGAGACAGACAGTCAGAATACACACCATACTGTATGTCCACACCAGTCTCAGTCAGGCCATACCTCCCTGATAGAAATCCATAGTATATCACCGCTTCACATCAACACACAGCGATGCCACTCCAACAAAATGACACACACACACACACACACACACACACACACACATAAACAGACAGCCTCTCTCTCAGAAAGTTATCCGGCTCGTACCCATGCCTGTGCCAGCCGGGATAAGGTGAACGTATGCATGACAAATGAAGTTTACAGGGAAAAATAAACCCAACCATCTGAATGAAATTGGACTGCAGCTATTCATTCCATGTAAAACCTGGTTAGCGTCCTGACAAAATCATCGCCTGTGTGTGTGTGTGTGTGTGTGTGTGAGTGTGTGTGTGTGTGTGTGTGTGTGTGTGTACGTATGCATGCGAGTGTGTGTGTGTGTGTGTGTTAAATGGTTGTACAATTAGCTTGGCAGACCAGGCTGCAGTGTGCTGTGTGTTTATAAAACACGGCGTGCTATTGTCTGCGCTACATTCTCCTTGTCTACTCCTATTTGTTGACCGGGCCGTGCACGGCATGCAACAGCGTCTGGTTGAGCCTGCGCCACGTGCCTGTCAGAATGACAAGCAAGCACCGGGCCATTTATCATCCCCCAGCAGACACAGGGCTCTGCGATTAAACAGGGTAATGAGCTGCTCTCAGCAGCGCAAGGCTAACCGTGAAGCTTCCCTCCTGAGATCCAGTTAGCATGTGCAGACTCCATAACCCACAGTGAAGCCCTGTAACTGGCTTTGTGTGGCAACACGCATGCACACACGCACACACACACGCACACACGCACGCACGAGCCAGTCATGAACATAATGGATCTGTAGCCTTACGCTCTCTTACTCAAGTGACCCAATTAGGGAAAATAGCTTTGTAGGTTATTATTATTTTTTTTACTGTATTAAATGACCCTTGTTGAAACATACTGTCTGGCTTAGTAATTCATCACTATAGGATCCAGCCAGAAAATAGATTAACTCTAAAAAGGAGCTTTACGTTCATTAGAGTTAATAGTAAGGTGTTGGGGAAATCCCTTTGCAACAAAGGAAAGAGAGAAATCACATTTCCAGATAGACAAAGGAGGCAAACGCAAATAAAGCACAGAGCGGTGCTAGTTGCTGAAGAGTGACAGCATAGCTAGCGCGGCAGCGAAATGAAGTAACTGTGTCTTTATTCAGCAACCACAAAACAGATGCTAAACCAGAGTTCCACTCATAAGTTTAAGAGGCTTGGGATATTGCCTTTGAGTTAAGGCACACATTTCTCAATCTGTCTCTTACGATTCTTGCGTCTCTAAAACACAGTGTACCCTAGCAAGGATATGACAGGATGTCTGCTTTGTCTGAGGACTTAACGTTGTGAACCTAGTGTCACATTGTGATGGAGAGATCTTAAATTTCGGACGGGCTTAAAACATGACAAAAGCTTTGGCGAATGGTAATAACGTTTGCTAAGTGTTTTTCACTTCTTTCAGCGGACTGTAATCTTGTGGCAAATCCACTCCCAGCATACGGTATACAATGTGTTTACCAGTCATTTGAAAAATGAACAAGAGGCCCAGCTTGTGCCTATTAATCGTACGCTAGGCTTCTGTTTGAAAGTCACTGCAATCAGGAACCCCGGAAACAGCTGCCTTTGTAAAAGTCAGCCTCTGTCCCACAGCACCTGCCACACACAAAACACATCCCTCTTCAAGCATGTATTTGGATGACCTGATTTAGATCGTCTGAACCTGGTTAACTCTCCTATTTATATCTGCTTGTTTGACAGCGGGAGGAAAAGACTAGAATGCGTGGAGCCACAAGAGAAAACAATTTGTGAAAAAGCGCTGCATTACTTTGGAATTCTGCCTTGATTAATGAACTTTCTGAACCGCAAGCTTTCCACTGCAGGCCATTGTTTCCGCCATTGGCGTCTTCTAGGTCTTGATTGAGATTTCCTCTCTGTTTCCCATGGTCACACTGTAGAGGCAAATAAGTAAACTACATGTTCAACGTTGAATGCAGCATACTGTACCAGCGTTTGCTTTCTATGGCAGTGGCCATTTTGAACAAACTCCTTGGTCTTGGATTGGTGTATCCTTATACAACAATTGCAGCTCAATAGTTTATGCCTGCGGTGAGTTGAGATATATGCTGGCTAGGCTGCTGCACTCCTCGCCTGTCCCTGCCAACATCTATCACTTCGAGGGCTAGCCAACAAGGAGGGCCATTTTCCCATCATCCATCAGTCAGTGAGGCCATTAATGGACCAAATGTGTGGACGACTAGAACCAAGTGCTATTTGTCTTTTCTTTCTCTTGCTCCCTCTAAACGGTCTGTAAAATACTTCTCCCCATCCCATTATTTTGCTCTCTCTCTCTCTCTCTCTCTCTCTCTCTCTCTCTCTCTCTCTCTCTCTCTCTCTCTCTCTCTCTCTCTGGTTGCTGTTTTCAACATCTTGGTTTAACTGTTCATAAATCACTTAGCAGATTTACTGTGATGCGCTCTGGCCGCGACCTAATTGACCCGCGGGCCGATCACCGTGCGGAGTGATACTGCATGTGTCAGTACCTTCGCCAGTCACACACACGATTCAGATACACTGGCCGTGTGAGTTTTCCAGCCGTCCCGGAACTTTTAATTATCTTTTCATGCGAGAGAATGGAATTAAGTCAGCGCCTTACAGAGTAAAGTTTTTCTGGCCGGGCCCATTGTTTTCTTTGGCGGTCACGCTGCCGTCTGGTAGAACAAGCTTTTTTTTATGTCTATAAATGGGGTCTTTTCATGAATCCATAAGGGAACGGGTGATTTCTGAAAAGGATTTGAGAGGATACGGCACCGTACTCAGTCAGGGGCCCCAGTGTTCACACACTACATCATGTTGATGTTAACATGGCATACTGGCCTCACTGTATATGAATCGCCATGGTACTTATCGAAATGGCTTGAAAAAGTGCCAGGGACAGGAACAACTGGAGCGGAGGAGTGATGAGAGGGGATAGTGAATTGCTTCCTGAGTCATAGAGAGAGAGGTTCAAGTGCATTCATTTTGCAGATAAGTTAAGCAAGGCAGGGCCGTGATAAATAATGATGAGCCAATATTGAGCTTCTCTTGATTTTTGCAGCATGTTATAAAACAGTCTGAACTTGTTGTTTAGTTTAATATATGGGATTTGGTGCGGGTGATGAAAAGAAAGTGATTTAGTAGCTTTATGGTCTATACATGTGTGTGTGTGGAGCAAGCCAAATCAACGCTGTGACATAATGCCTCATAGTGAGTGTTGTAATTGTAATGATTGTGATTGTAATTGTACGTAATTGACATTTTCAATATCCATCTTGAAAATGTTGCTGACCCTCAGACAGGCTCAGCACAGCCGGCCGATATATTTCTCAAGAGCCCCTTAATAGCGGCTGAGACAAAGGGCCTCATGTACGTATGAAAAAAGTGAGGGCAGCCTGACGGCAAATAGCACACGCTGTGCCATCCATAGGCGGACTTTGCTATTAGGAAAAGCAGGCAACCGCCTGGAGCCCCCAGCTGCCAGGGAGCCCCATGAAAGATCGTAGTAATAAAATATTAATATTCATACTCCCCCGAAAGTATCAACAAAATTGACAACATAGCGTTTATTATGTCTTTGTCAAAGCAGCCCTCCCCTATTCCATAATAATGTGGGCTATCTCAGCTGTGCCACTGCACAGCACAGTGTGCAGCTACGAGCTAGCAATGCGTGTCATGTCAGTTTCATAAAGACGCAGTGAGTGAGTGAATTAAATAAAAGTTTGCAAAAAGAAAGGCATTTAACATAGCAGGGCACAAATATAAAAAAAAGTTAAATGAAGTTACCACTTCATTTAGGACTCAGGAACTGTTATTTCAACAATTGTATTTTTAAGCTTAGGGATAAAATATTTCATGCCAAAGGAATATGTTTATGACTCCAATACTCACGAAGCAATGAGACAAGACAGGCAGATAAAGACACATGTCTTCCACCAATATGCAGGGACATTGAGATTAAAAAGGATGCATAGAGAAAAATATGGAAAAAGTAGGCTATAGGCTACAGCATATTTATATCATAATACTGTATCTTGTATATGAAATGTGTTTGCATTGATAATCTATAAACCTCTTCTCTTTTAAAAACAAATTATAGACAAAATATTTGGGGTCAAGGTTTAGTTTGATAATCAATGTGTAATAGATTTACAACCTGATGATGAAGCATTATCACGAGATACCATCAAAAAATGAACTGCTCTATTCTAATGCAAATATGATCACTTTTAAATAGAACAATCATGAAAAATGTTGTGACTGTCAAGTTAAAGGTATAGTAAGCAATTGTAAGCTAATACACTTTGTCAACTAAATATCTCTTTGCGGTCCAATAGCTGCCCGTTCTCTGTGTGAAAATATCTGGTGTTTTTACAAAGCCCTGGCTCAGTAATTAGGAACACAAAGTGGTGCAGACTGCACCACACAACAATATCCTAGCCATTGTGGTTCCAATATGTAGGGCGAAGCCTTTGAGAAAGCAGCCTATGGCATTGAAGGGAGAGGTGTTTCTGTTTGGATTGAGTTCAAATATCAACAAGCTTTCTCAAGAATTACCACAACTTTAAATAATTAAAATGTAGTATGCGAGTAGTCTGGTCTATACTCCAGCCGCCCATATCCATAAATTGCGGCGCACGAAAGCACTGGAACAGCAGACTCAGAAAAAGAGAACAAGTTTAACGATTATTAAGTAGACATATTTATAAATAGCCTACTTGTCTATATGTATCGTCAAACCTAAAGATAACAGGATAACAACATAATTCCATCCAAAAATAATTGTTTGGGCAATAAAGTGTTAATTAAAGAAGTGGAATAAACATTTATTTTAACACCACACAAGCAATTAAATCCTTTAGCACGTCTTTCCATGGCCTGTGTATTCGTCTTACTGAGATCTTACCTTTGCATGCTTTCCCTGTTCAAAAAAACATGCTCACTGGGATAACACCTGCTTTTCAAAGGCAAATCATTTTCACGGTAAAAACGACTTGCGCTTTGCATAGCAGTTTTTCATACATTCAACAGAATAGGTAATCTCTCCTGGCGCGTCTCCTCCCATATTTTTGCGCGACACTCCCAATCTCCCCTCGACCCTCTCATGAATGCATATGCATAAATAGGAAAGTGCAACTTGCGATTCTGTGTTTTATCAGCAGACAGAATTGCGTTTTAGCCATGTGGTAAAACCATGACGGCAATATTGTACAATGCCATCATTTTTCAGAGTGCGACGAAATTACGCATAAAAACAGGTTAGTACATCAGGCCCAAAGTGTCGGTCCCCCAAGGTTTTGTCTTTCTAGATACCACCCCTTCCCCCCAAAACCTGTTGCTGAAAACCAGCCTTTCTAACCTCCAAGCTGCCCGGTAATTGGTCTAGCGCTCTTTGCTGTACAGCTGGTAAAACCAGTGTTTGGCTTGCCACCCGTATCTTATTAATGAATAGATCATCCTTACAGAATTACCTTGGCTGACTGTGGTCCTGTACATCACAATGGATTTAGCACAAGTACAGCAGGATTATGCTGTTTGATCCTTTGGTTGTGTAATGGGTAGTGAACCCTGGTGCCAGGATAGAGGTGAAAACACATGCTAATGTGAAAAGCATGGTAAGGGATTACAGTAATGGAACACAATCTCCATAATATCCTGAGACCCATGACCTTTTCAAACGAATTGTTCGTCGCATAACTAATTAACGCACATGGAAAATTCGTAGACAACTGACAGACAACTGTCCACATAAAATAATAAATATTGCCATTTAGTTGCCACCGACTAGTAAAGGGTGTTCTATATGTATTTTGTAGAAAACAATGTTTATTTCCAGGACAAAATGTGGTACAGTAGCTTAAAGGTAAACACCTAAAATGCAATATAGTGCCCCCTTAACACCATATGTGCTTAAGCTTACTGTTTGAATGTTGAGTTCTTATTAATGGACCCATTCCATGAAAACCAAGTATTTCTAGTTGTTTTTGGAATTAGCAATGTCGATGTGACATGGAGAAGTAGTAGTAGAGAAGTATTTCAAAGTGGACTGTTAGCATCCTGGTCTGTATTGGATAAAAAGGGAGAGAGGCAGGGAAACAGACGAATGATAGAAAAGTGCATATGTTGCATAATAGACCTTGCCAGTCGTGTCATCATGGAAGAACTTCCGAGGCTAAAATTTAAAAGTGAATATGATCGCAAAATTGCCATTTTCTTATGGTTTCGTTTTGGGATGGCATGCTCCTGTTTTATTCACTGCTACAAAATTGAGCTTTTGGCATACATTTCAGATAGGTTGAGGTCTCCGTTTACAAGATAACCTACTATATATGCTGTTTGCAAAAGTGAAAGTCAACTACCGGCACATATTACACGCTTCACAGCTCGAAAGGTTTACATAAAGCCGGTGCGAGCGGGTGGCCTCCATATCGTACCTTCTTGTTTCTGAACGCAAGCTATCCTGTTTTCCCAAAAGGATCCAGGAAGCTAGTAGTTATAATAACTACTATTTTATAGGTGATTTAACAGTGTTAATAATAAATACATCGTCAGAATATGAATCACGGTGTTATGAAAACGTGTCAAATAAATACTGTGTGTCTGCTATTACATAACATTGATGACACCTTGCTGGACTGACAAAGTGAAGATCCATCCATCCATCTTCTCCCACTTATCTGAAGTCAGGTCGCGGGGGCAGCAGCTCCAGCAAGGGACCCAAAACTTCCCTTTCCCGAGCCACATTAGCCAGCTCTGACTAGGGGATCCCGAGACGTTCCCAGGCCAGTGTGGAGATATAATCTCTCCACCTTGTCCTGTGTCTTCCCTGAGGCCTCCTCCCAGCCAGGCGTGCCTAGAAAACCTCTCTAGAGAGGCGCCCAGGGGGCATCCTTTCTAGATGCCCGTACCAACTCAACTGGTTCACTTCGACGCAAAGGAGCAGCGGCTTTACTCTGAGTTCTTCACGGATCATCGAGCTTCTAAGGAAGATGCCAGCCATCCTTCTGAGAAGAGAAAACACATGTCGGCCGCTGGTACCCGTGATCTTGCTTTTTCGGTCATGACCCAAGATGAGGGAAGGAACGAAAATTGCCTGGTAGATCGAGAGCTTTGATTTCCAGCTCAGCTCTCTCTCACGGTAAAGTGATTGCAATACCGATCCTGCTGCTCCGATTCTCCGGCCAATATCCTGCTCCAATGTCCCCTCACTCGTGAACAAGACCCTGAGAGACTTAAACTCCTTCACTTGGGGCAAGGACTCATTCCCTACCCGGAGTAGGCACTTTTCCTGCTGAGAACCATGGCCTCAGATTTTGTGGTGCTAATCCTTATCCCAGCCGCTTCACATTCAGCTATGAACCGATCTAGTGAGTGCTGGAGGTCACAGGCCAAAGATGCCATCAGGACCACATCATCTGCAAAAAGCAACGATGAGATCCTCAGTTCACCGAACTGCAACCCCTCCCCACCACGACTACACCTAGATATCCTGTCCATGAATCTCACAAATTGGTGATAAATTGGGATTGGTGATAAAGCGCAGCCCTGGCGGAGACCAACCCCTACCTGAAATAAGTCAGAATTACCGACTTAATATCACTTTGTGTTTCTGCTAGCAGCTAGCCACCTATCTATCATAACCCTGTAGCCTACCATAGTGTCAAGAACAGCTTTTATTTTGTATTATGTAACCCTTCATTAATTTATTAATATGTGTTTATGGGTACGTACGTGGCTGTTTAATGGACAAGGATGGCTGCAATTTTGTGCTAGGGTATAATTTAACCTTTAATTATGAAATAATGTGCTTAGTAGACACATGGCTGGTTGTCAAAACCTACCACCCCTGTTCCTTCACAGGGCTGTTTGACTAGCTGCTGCTGTGTTTATATGGTTCACACGAACAACAACAAACTACATTCTGCCTCCCGTATCCTTTACTGGATGGCGAGGTGGAATTAATGCGCAAGATTAACACCTTGAAAACACTGTTGAAAATTAACTATATGTGGTACAAAATCCATAAAACTATGTTGAAAACGTGGTTGAGTACTAGCAGTCAGCAGAAAAGCAGTCGTAGCCTCACATCAACACAGATACGTGGAAGTCAGGGCGAGGTGGGCAGTGGCTTGTTAAATTTAAAGCAGTCATTGAAATCTTACCGTTTTTCGAGAGTTGTGGTTGTGATCGTGCTATGCCACATCATTTATGTGGTATTTTCACCTAAGCTGGACAACTACGCTGCTTTGAGAAGTCAAGGAACTGTGTCAACAAGTGAAAGGAGCATGAAATTACTTCTTTAAGACAACTAAATTACCTGAAGAAGAGGAGTAGAAAATAGTGTAAAGGAGGAGGTTTAGAGAGCAATGGAGGAAATAGGACCTCTAAGGTGACAGCGTGGTTTCAACCGCAAGGGGAGGTCCAGACAAAATCCAAGGTGTGCACCTTTTATCCGGACACACCTTGCTTCTGTGGTGGTGTTCCATATGAAGTGTTCGCCTGGCGATTGCTTCGCTAACCTTTGTGGAAGCCGTGAAGCTTTCTGATCTTCAATTCTTGTCTTCCTTCCCTGCTGAAAAATCCAGCATTGCTGGTCACCAGCATAAGGTATGTTTTGCATGCTGGAACCATAATGGAATGTGCATCCCATGCTTGTTGCTGGTGTGCTGGTATATCAGCTAGACCAGCACTACCCCAGCACTAACCAGTATGAACCAGCCTGGACCAGCACTAACCAGTATAAACCAGCCTGAACCAGCATGGAATTCATGCTGGTTTATGGTTGATTTTGTAGCAGGGTCTCTCAGCACTATTCTACTTATCCATATAACCATTCAGACAGTAGACATACTTTATTACAAAATCTACAAATTGCGAGTGCATTCTTCACCATAATAATGGGTGCCGTCATATACCTCCATAGTGTGCGCTCTCATCTCATCTGAACATCAGTATACTGTACATCAAAGAAACACACAAACACACACACGTACGCATGCACGCACATTGTGCCGGCAATGACTTCCGACTGACTTAGTCCTCTAATGATAGTTTTCCACCACACAGTGTTTTGCTACAGGCTCTCTTAGATTGCCATTGTGACCGTGCGGTGACCTGAAATGAAAGACTTGGATCTCGCTGTGGTCGCTGTGTTGAGCTGACTGTTGTTATTATCATATCACATCCAGCCCCTTCCCTTTCTGTGCTTCAGCCTTGTCTTTGTCTACCACGTTGTTCTTTCTCTTTAATGTCAATGTCCTTTATCACCTCAAGACCTTTTCTTTTTTTAAATCTTGTCTGTCTGTCTGTTGGTGCAAGGCATTTTGTTGAGCAGTGGAGTCAGCCTGTTCTTCTGTGCCAAACATCTCTCATGTTGAGATCTGCACACCAAATTACCCCAGCAGAAGAGAGAGGGGTAGGCGGGGTGGGTAGTCACCCCAGCATGTACTTTCAATTAGCATCATCCTTTCACAGCCGCGAGTGAAGCATGCAGCGTGGAGCTACAGTATACGTCAGTGAAACCATCACAATATTGATCCCATTGAAACAAACCTCACAAAATCTGACTCTGAGATGGCAGGGTTTGAATAGCGGACATCCGCGCTGAAGACGAATGCTGCTGAAAAGCCAACATCCGCGTGTGGAAGTGACCCAGACACACTTCATCAACAGTTGACTGCAATGAATTACAAAACCCGATATTAGAAGGAATCTGATCCTGCATGTGTGTGTGTGTGTATGTGTGCGCGACCGGCCACCCGCACACCACTGATTTCTGTAAAACCATCTATTTTGTATTGTAGTGGGAGTGTGTGTGTGCGAGTGTGCAGATTTGTTTTGAGTATCGATTTTCAACATTAGATGCAGATAAAACATGAATTGAGTTTAGCTAAAGAGATAGAGAGTGAGAGAGTCAACTAACACTTGGACGATGCCCATGAGCCAGACATGCAGGTTCATCACCTGTATAGGCCAGTGGCAATAAAAAGCAAGGGCTTACCCATATCATGGTCCCAGTTTTTTTTCACCATCAAAGTTTTATGCTTGGAAAAATAGCCAGATCCTAAGCCAAGAGGTTCAGCGTTTGAAAGAAATAATAAAAATAAAAAAATCTAAATACCTGCTGAAACAAAAGGCTTCTGTAGTTTCTAAATCAACATTCATTTGCAACTTGGTGAACCCTACCTTGAAATAAACGTTTTGTAATGAAAGCTGGTTGTTTTTTTCACTTTTTTGTCAAGCATTTGCTTTAAACCCAAGTTCTGATTTCAAACAAACTCCATCCGGAATTACTAAACAGTACATCAGTTGATTGTCATGGAAGCAAATCATGAGGTACAGTACTGTATATCTGGTATATTTATACAGTTAGTTAATGTATACTGTGTAATTCCCATGCTGTACTGTATATCAATTGTTATTATTAAACTATTAGTACTGTTACATATAGTTAAAATATGTGTAATGTATGGAATATGTAAATCATACATGAAATATCTCTAGACCAAACCATCCAATCGGACAAATTGAACATTTTTCAAAGAACAAATGAACAAAGAAAGAAGGACGTTCTATCTCTGTATTTTGGATGTTCTTCCCATGTTGGGATGAGTCTCCGCTGGGTACTCCAGCTTCTGAAAAGACTTTGGATGAATAGAATAACCAGTGATGGAAAGAAAGAAAAGGAGGCAAAGCTAAACAGCCAGCGTGAAAGATGAAAGCGATCAGTGATCTATTCCTGCTTCCACAGGACTAAAATAATTCCTACATATTTTCAGAAGACATGAGTTGAGAAAATTCCATCTTTCAATTGGGCTATCATTGACTGGCAACATGCCACGTGAGTAGAGGTAAGGGACTATATGCCAATATCAGAAACAGGTGAGGGGTCAATAATTATCTCTCTCGCACTCAGTAGCTGTGGTTTACCTTTCACTACTACAACGGTCTTGGAAAGTTCCCAACTATTGTTGATTTAAGTATTTACAAGATTCCCGGAAGAGTAAAACCATACCTTTCATAGTGTTTGGAAAATATCAATTTAAAATGATTGCTGATTGCCTTGCGCTTCGCTGTGCTACATGATACATGTTCCATTCTCTGACTGAGATTGAGGTGGCTGGGGAGCGGGTCTGGGGTCCCTGGTGGTTTATGTTTTGAGGATGGTGGGAATGGGACTCCCGATGTTTGTTTGTGATTGGAGGGTTGGGATGATGAGTGTAACATGAGTGGTGGTATTAATTTATTTTTTATATATTGTATATAAATAAAGATTGATTGATTGATTAATACAATTCAATGTAAACATGGCTGCAAAGGTGTCTAAACACAATAATGCTAATAATGGTTACATAAACTCCCTCTCTGCTTGCCAGTATAACACATTACATGGTGTGTTCTCACTACAGTGGTCTGTGGACTTCTGAGGACAATCCATCTCCATTTATTTTTCATGTTATTTTTCATGATCTTGATCTAAGTGCAGTTTTTGATACAGTAGATCACTAAATTCTTATAAACAGACTGCACAATCTGATTGGCCTCTCTACTGTTCTAAATTGGTTCCGATCATATCTTACTTAGAGAGAATATTTTGTGAGTATTGATGAATCGTCATCTATAAGATATAAAATGAACTGTGGTGTTCCACAGGGCTCAATTTTAGGCCCTACCCTTTTTAATTTGTACATGCTGCCAC